>CAWUFW010019064.1:0-199621 GCA_963921515.1 Calotriton arnoldi
ACAGGGTGAACAGTTTGCGCACAAAGGTGATTATCCAGAACAGGTGTTGGCTTCCTGGGGTTGCACATGGCCATCGGCCTCTCAGTTGCCCCTCCTCGGACGACCCCTCTTCTTTGGGGGGGACCCTCAAGTGCAGGCTGCTGCGGTGCAGGGGACTCTCCGCCAGAGTCATCCTGCCTCCCTGTGGCAGTTGCAGTTGTTTCAGCAGCAGATGTTGTGGGCACACAGGGAGGTGTTGACTGGTTGCTGCTCATCTGGCGGAGGCATTGTAATATGTCCCTATGCACCGCCGTCATCTCTTGCAGTGTGTCCCACTTGGACTCCACGCGGGACATGTGTGAGTCCAAGCGGGCATGATGGGCAGCCTGCTGCTGTTTAATGTCCCTGAGGAGCCCCACTACCTGGCTGAGCTCTCCGGTGCTGGACTGGTACGCATCGGCTATGCGTGCCAGTTGTGGGTCATCATGCAGTCCAGACCCCTCTGCAAGCAGCGACCTATGTCTCCCACCCTCCCACCACCCCTGGCGACACGTGCAGTACCTGAGGTGGCACGCCCAGGTGACCCTGGGCCCCTTGGGGGTTGTTGGTGGTGTTGGTGTCCATGGCCCCACGTTGGTCCAGGGTCCCTGTGCTGGTGGTGGTGGTGCTCCTTGGTCTTTCCATGTCGGCAGGGGTGGTATGTGTGTTGACAGTCGTTGGAGGGGTGGGTGCAGGGGTGCAGCTGGTGGTCCTGCTGGTGCTGCATGATGACTTGCTCCGGAGGTGCCAGGTGGGTCTTCTTCATCCGAGGAGGGCAGAGGCTGTTCCACACCAGTGAGCTCCGTATCCTCTTGAGCCTGGGACGGGGACTCCTCAGCGTCTGCTGCTGTGTCCCCATCATCACCTGTTTTTGGGAGACACACACTATGTATGTTATGTTTCTGCAGGCATCAATGGATGACACACCTGACAGTTGTGACTGTGCCTCTGGATGCGGGCCTGTACATTGCATTGTCCTAAGTTGTCACAGTCAGGGGTTGATATTGGTGTAGCACATTGTCCTGCATTATTTGGGCATTTCTATGTGAATGTTGGGGTGTGTACATGGTCTGCATTGGTTGTATTTGGTTGACATCCGGCCCTCCTTCCCACCCAGCCAGATATTCCACCATGGAACGTGCTTCCATTGCAGGGAGTGCAAGTTGTCTTTCAGGATGTCAGTCAGTGGTGTCCTGCTGTTGGTTGGTGCACAGTTGCCAGCAGGGCCTTGTGCTCCCCACAGCAGTAGCCAGTGTCAGCCATCTTGTGAGTTGTTTTCCACTCCCTGTGATGTGTGCATGGTTCAGGGTGGTGTTGATGGGACAGTTGTGGGGGTGACCAATATCTGTGACTACCACTCCCATCATGCTATTGCCTCCACCCCCTTCCCAGCATGCCCATGCTTCCTTCCCTTTGACTCTGCTTCCCTGTGGGGTTGTGTGCCTGTGCTGACAAGATGGCTGACAGTGTTATCCTGGGGTTAGTTTTGCTACAAGTCCCATGTGTGTCCCTGTGCTTCACTCAGCATGACCCAGGGTTGTGGCTCTTTGTGGGATATTTGATTGGAGTGTGAGGCAATGCATTCTCCCAGGTGAGTTTTGTGGAGTTTGTGTTAGGGGTGTGTGTGAGAAACGCTGCTGGTAACTATGGTCAGGGCTGTGAGTCCTCCTTCCCACCCAGCCATATATCCCACCATGGAACGTGCTTCCATTGCAGGGAGTGCAAGTTGTCTTTCAGGATGTCAGTCAGTGGTGTCCTGCTGTTGGTTGGTGCACAGTTGCCAGCAGGGCCTTGTGCTCCCCACAGCAGTAGCCAGTGTCAGCCATCTTGTCAGTTGTTTTCCACTCCCTGTGATGTGGGCATGGTTCATGGCGGTGTTGATGTGCGCATTGTGAGGGTGAGCAATATCTGTGACTACCACTCCCATCATGCTATTGCCTCCACCCCCCTTCCCAGCATGCCCATACTTCCTTCCTTTTGAGTCTACTTCACTGTGTGTGGGTGTGACAGCAATGGCAAGATGGCTGACAGTGGTGTCCTGCTGTTGGTTGTTGGCCAGTTCCCAGCATGGCCTTGTGCTCCCCACAACAGAGCACCAGTGTCAGACATCTTTGAAGTGGCTTTTGACTCCCTGTGAGGTGTGCATGCTTGGGTGTGTTCTTGCTGGGCCATGTGGGGGGGATGTTGAGCTGTGACTACCACTCCCATCATGCTATTGCCTCCACCCCCCTTCCCACCATGCCCATACTTCCTTCCTTTTGAGTGTACTTCACTGGGTGTGGGTGTGACAGCAATGGCAAGATGTCAGTCAGTGGTGTCCTGCTGTTGGTTGGTGCACAGTTCCCAGCAGGGCCTTGTGCTCCCCACAGCAGTAGCCAGAGTCAGCCATCTTGTCAGTTGTTTTCCACTCCCTGTGATGTGGGCATGGTTCATGGTGGTGTTGATGTGTGCATTGTGAGGGTGAGCAATATCTGTGACTACCACTCCCATCATGCTATTGCCTCCACCCCCTTCCCAGCATGCCCATACTTCCTTCCTTTTGAGTGTACTTCACTGTGTGTGGGTGTGACAGCAATGGCAAGATGGCTGACAGTGGTGTCCTGCTGTTGGTTGTTGGCCAGTTCCCAGCATGGCCTTGTGCTCCCCACAACAGAGCACCAGTGTCAGACATCTTTGAAGTGGCTTTTGACTCCCTGTGAGGTGTGCATGCTTGGGTGTGTTCTTGCTGGGCCATGTGGGTGGGGGATGTTGGGCTGTGACTACCACTCCCATCATGCTTTTGCCTCCACCCCCTTCCCAGCATGCCCATGCTTCCTTCCTTTTGACTCTGCTTCCTGTGGGGTTGTGTGCCTGTGCTGACAAGATGGCTGACAGTGTTATCCTGGGGTTTGTTTTGCTACAAGTCCCATGTGTGTCCCTGTGCTTCACACTGCATGACCCAGGGTTGTGGTTCTTTGTGGGATATTTGATTGGTGTGTGAGGCAATGCTTTCTCCCAGGTGAGTTGTGTGTAGTTTGTGTTAGGGGGTGTGTGGGTGGAGCTGCTGGTGACTATGGTCAGTGCTGTGAGTCCTCCTTCCCACCCAGCCAGATATCCCACCATGGAACGTGCTTCCATTGCAGGGAGTGCAAGTTGTCTTTCAGGATGTCAGTCAGTGGTGTCCTGCTGTTGGTTGGTGCACAGTTGCCAGCAGGGCCTTGTGCTCCCCACAGCAGTAGCCAGTGTCAGCCATCTTGTCAGTTGTTTTCCACTCCCTGTGATGTGGGCATGGTTCATGGTGGTGTTGATGTGCGCATTGTGAGGGTGGGCAATTTCTGTGACTACGACTCCCATGATGCTATTGGCTACACTGACTTGCCCAGCATACACAGTATTCCTTCCTTTCAGTGAGCTTCCCTGTGAGGTGGTGTTGTGGTGGTGGCTACATGTCTGACTGTGTTTGTTGGTTAGATTTGTGCCACTGCCTAGCTCTATTTGTTGTTAGGTTTGTACATGTCATGACACAGTTACATTTCACTATGAGCTGGCATGTATTGTGTTTATCTGGCTGACATACACATTTTGGGATGATCTGTTTTGGTTGGTGTGTATTTGCTAAGGGTGCATGGTTTGACTCTCCCCTTGACAGTGATGTGTGTGTATTGTGGCACAATATTGTGTACATTTGTTGTGTACTCACCAGGCTCTGGGATGTTTTCTAGTCCATAGACGCTCACTGGTGGTAGGATGGCCCGCACCTTCTCCTCCCAGGTCCTGAGGTATACTGGTTTGGCAGGAGGGCCACTGCCGGTGTGTTGGCTCAAGATGTAGTCCTTCTTCAACAGCTCCTTGACCCTCCTGCGCACGTCATACCACCTGTTCTGGATGTCTACCTTTGTGCGCAAACATGGTGATTGTGCGTTCACCCTGTCGACGATCCTCTCCCACATCTTGGTTTTCTGCAACATGGGTGTCTGTTGGACCAATGTACAAAACAGCTGTGGCTCTACCCTGTGGATCTCATCTACCAGGACTTCCAATTCACTATCTAGGAACATGTGATTCTTCTTTGGGGGCATGGTGTTGGGTGGTGCTGGTGTGTGATGTGTGTGTTGGTGTGCAAGTGAGGGTGTGTGAGTGTGTGTTTTGCTGGGTGTATGTGAGGGTGCTATTTGTTGTGGTGCTGCTGGTGTGTGGCTTGTGTGATGGATGAGCTGTGAGTGTGTGTGTGGTTGCTGTCTGTTGGTGTTGACTGCTGGCAGGTAATTTGAATTTGCAAAGGATCATGGTAGGGATTTGTGTCCTTTATATGGGTGGAGTTGTGGGTGTGTCTTTGTTCCCTGTTTCCCCCCCCCCAGTATTTATTTGCTTTGTGATTGCTTGTTTGGCCTTTTTTTGTGTTTTTTTTTCCTTGGTTCTTTTTGTGCATGTAGGAGACGTTCTTCTGACCGAGTCGGACCCTCCAGTTGTCTCGTGCGAGCCTCTCAGATTCGTTCACGCTGTGTTTGTGCTGTTTTCTGTGCTGTGTACGCGTCGGTCGCGGGGTTTTGAGTTGCTTCGCCTCGCAGTTTTGAATGCGTGTCGGTCGTGCGGCTTGGGCCTCGTGCGACTCGGTTGTGTTTTCCATGTGTTGCATCGTACTTGGCGGGTAGGAGTTCGCGGGTACGTTTAGTTCGGGATTCTTCCTGGTGCGTGTCGGTCGGTTTGTTTCACGTGGTTTTCCGGCCGGATGGCTGTTTTCCACGCGGTTCGGTCGTTCGGCTTGTGTTTCGTACGAGTCGGTCGTATTTTGCACGCTTCTCATCGTACTTTGCGGGTCGGGCTGCACCGGTACGTGTCGGTCGGTATTTATTCCGGCTCCGAGTCGGTCGGTACGTTTTCCGGCCCGAATCGGCCCCTAAGTCTGGAGAAAAAAAGGGAAGTAAAAAAATAAAAAGCAAATAATAGAAAAACAGTACAAAAAAATGCAGTAAAACACAAAAAGTAGGAAAAAATGTAAAATATACACTTGGGAAGAGAAAGGGATAGATATTAAATAAAAAAGATCAGAAAAAAAGTTTTAGAAACAAAGGATTCAAAAGATTTAGGAAGGATTGAAAAACAGGCCTAGAACCATAACCAGAACATGAAAAACAAGATGGCCGCGCCCATGTGCAACCGCGTGGAGAAGTTCACGCAATATTTTCTCCGAACACGCAATCCGCGTTGCCGAACGTCAGAAATGTCTCGCTAACATGCGGAAAAAGCAACTCTGCATGCTCGTGGAACTACGCGTAGCCTTGCAGAGTAGTTTTGCGGGTTCGCGGAGTTCCACGTAGCACTGCTACGCGAACTCCGCCCGGGCTTAGTCTTTATCAGAAAATAGAGTAATAACTGGTTTTATTTTTAACAATTTTGTAAGTCGGCACAACATTGTTGCATTTACAGTGGAGATTATGTCATCAGTAAATGTATTTCACCTGCTGAAAAATACACTTAAAGACATTTTTTAAATAAAAGTTTACCTCTAAATATATCGCAGAATATTCCTTTAACTTTTCTTTCTATGAGCAATTTAGAAGAAAGCCATCGTCTCCCCAAAATTTTTTATTCATGACTACTGAAGTCATCGCGATGATGTGGGTAGTGGCGAAGAGCACTTGGTTTATACAAAGTGTAAAACATATCTACAGACATATTCTACAGTATATTTAACAGTAGAGGGTTATTAGTGTACTTTTTAGACTCATATTTTTCTAGCGAGTTTCCAGAATAGTCGCCTCAAAATGATTTTTTCCTATTTCCGCGAAGACAGCGATAGTCGCAATGATGTTGGTAGTCACGGATAGCGCGTGTCTTTCAACAACTCTAAAACATATATGTAGAGATATTGTGAACAAGTTAAGTGTAGCTGTTAACTATTATAGTATTGAATGTTCTGCTTTTCTTTCCATTTTTAAAGAAAACTACTTTAAACTTGGATTTTGCATTTTCATTTCACCGCGGTAACCAGGACTATTTCGGTCACCGCGAATATCACATGACTGGCAAAACAAGAAATATCATTGGATAATATACTTTACAGCAAAACCAATAGGAAGTACACACCCACTCCTCCTTCTTGAATCTTCTTTCATACAACTTCATTCTGAGCAGGTGGATTCATTTTGCTCTGAAAACTTTTTGGCCATTTTCTTCTAGAAGAAATGGCAACACAGCAAGGAGATGGGGGTCAGCAGGAGCAACAGCCGGTTCCTGGATGTGGAGGAGATGGAGACTGAAGATTTGGAAGAAGAGGAACCTCCACAAAAGAGAGCCAGTGTGGCATGGGATTTTTTTACAATCCCATCAGGGGAATCAAAAACAGCTGCCAAATTTGTGAAATTCAGAATCTGCAAGAAGACCCTCTCTAGAGGGATGAAGAAGAAATATTCATGTGGAACAACGTCCATGTTATACCATCTAAAAATCTATCATAAAAAACCTCTCCAAATGACGATCAAGCAGAGAGAAGCTGAAGGACCATCTACTTCAGTGTCAGCAGCAACAATTCCTGGTGAAAAACTTGCTTCTGAGGTGCAGAGTACTGCAACATATATGGCTCCAGAGATGTCAAGAATGGCCACGTACTGCATGGACTGTAGTGTTGTCATAAGTGCTGGTGAGCAGTTTCTGACAGCTATTCACAATGCTGCAAAACAGCATACATGTTAATTTTTTTTCCACTTTTATATGTTTTGCACATTTTTCAGTGCACATTTCTTCAATTCCTGCTCTCCCAGTTGCCATTTTTGTTATTATACAAAAGAACAAAAAAAATGTAAAACTTTACGAAAGCCTTAAAAAAAAAGTTTCTGTTGGAACCACCTTTTACAGTTAAAAAAAAGATAAAGTATGTATATATGTTGGAATAACTGTATGACTGGTGTATGGATAATTGAATGAGTGCACAACTGGTGCATGGATGTTACAATGAGCGCAGCAGTAGTGCCTGTGTAAATCTAAGAGTGCATAAGTAGTGCCTGAGTGGTTGGATGAGTGCAAACGTAGTGATTGGGTGATTGCATGTGTGCATGGGTAGTGCGTCGCTGAATGGATGATGCATATGTAGTGCCTGAGTGAATGGTACAGTGGAACGGTAGTGCCTGAGTGTATGGATAAGAGCTAGGTTTGTGAATGAGTGCATGGATAGTGCCTGGGTGATTGGATCAGTGCATGGATAATGCCTGGGTGACTAGACAAGTGCATGGGTACTGGCTGCGTGAATGGATGAGTAGAAAAGTAGTGCCTGGGTGATTAGATGTATGCGTAGGCAGTGCCTCTGTGAATAGATGAGTGCATGGGTAGTGTCTGAGTAAATGCATGAGTGAATGAATGAGTGCAAGGGTAGAGCCTGGGTGATTGGATGAGTGCATGGGTAGTGCTTGAGTGAAGGGATGAGCGCATGCATAGTGCCTGGGTGAGTAGATGCATGCATGGGTACTGGCTGAGTGATTCGATATGGATTGTGCACGGTTAGTGCCTGGGTGAATGCTTGAGTACATGAGTGAATGGAGGAGTGTAAATGTAGTTCCTGGGTCTTTAGACAAGTATTTGGATAGTGCCTGAGTGAATGGATGAGCGCATGCATAGTGCCTGAGTAAATGGATGAGTGGAAGGGTACTGCCTAGGTGATTGGATGTGTGCATGCGTAGTGCCTGGTTGATGGGATGAGTGCATCAGTACTGCCTGAGTGAATTGGTGAGTGCATGGATAATGTCCGGGTGGATGAATCAGTGTATGGGTAGTGCCTAGGTGATTGGATGAGTGCATGGATAGTGGGTGGGTGAATAGATGAGTGCACGGGTAGTGCCTGGGTGAATGGATGAGTAGAAGGGTAGTGCCAGGGTGATTTGATATGTGCATGGTTGGAACCTGGGTGAATAGATGAGTGCATGGGTAGTGCACAAGTGAATGGATCAGTGCAACGGTAGTACCTGAGTAATTGTATTAGTGCAAGGGTAGTTCAGTTCAAGGTTTATTGTGTGATTACTTAAAGTCATTACAATTTGCGGGAATAAAAATTATCATGACATGATCAGCAAAATAGCCACTGGACCATAACAATTATGTTCACAAGGCAATAACACCCAACATACAATTAATATAGATACGAATAATGTAAGAAATAAGTGATGCGCATGTAGGTCTTATGCTAAAGTGCTAAGTGCTATGCTACCTTATTAAGGTGCTGAAATGCCTAGAGAAGTTGGGCCTATAAGGTATAGGCTGCCTACAATGATTCTATATCTATCTATATTTAAAACTTTAAAACAGGAAGTTCAATGCAATTGAGTTCAATTAAAAAATGTTCGTCTTGCTTCAAAGTTCTGCTGTAAGTTTTTTCCTGTTATAAGTTGTACATGGGACCCTTGGTTTTATAGATGCGTAAAATGCAACAGTGTTTGGTCTAAAACCCGTTCCCAAAGCTGTGCAAGGGTAGTGACTGGGTGATTGGGTGAGTGCATAGATAGTGCCTGGGTGATTGGGTGGATGAATGCATAGTGCCTCCATGATTGGATGAGTACATGGATAGTGCCTGGGTGCATTAAGGAGTGCATGGATAGTGTCTCAGTGAATGGATGAGTGCAAGGTTAATCCCTGAGTGAATGGATAAGTGCATGAATAATGACTGGGTGAATGAATTAGAGCATGGGTAGTGCTTGGGTGAATGGATGAGTGCATGCGTAGTGCCACAGTGAATGGATGAGTGCAAGGGTAGTGTCTGGGTGAATAGATGAGTGCATGGATAGTGTGAGGGGGTTGTGTGAGTGCATAGATAGTGCCTGAGTGGATGAGTGCATGGGTACTGCTTGGGTAATTGGATAAGTGCATGGGTAGTGCCTGGTTGATTGTATGAGTGAATGTGTAGTGCAGAGGTGACTAGGTGTCTGCAAGAGTAGTGCCTGGGTGATTGAATGAGTGCAAGGGTAGACCCTGGGTCATTGGACGAGTGCAAGGGTAGTGGCTTGGTGATTGGGTGAGTACACAGATAGGGTCTGGGTGATTGGGTGAATGCATGGATACTGTCTGCGTGATTGGGTGAGTGCATGGATAGTGCCTGGGTGATTGCATGAGTGTATGGGTACTGCCTGGGTGATTGGATGAATCCATGAGTAGTGCCTGGGTGAGTGGATAAGCACATGGGCAGTGCCTCAGTTAATGGATGAGTGCATACATTGATACAGGGTGTTTGCATGGTGCATGGGTAGCGCCTGGTTGATTGGATAAGTGCCTGAGTAGCGGCTAGGAGATTGGATGTATTCAAGTGCAGTACCTGAGTGATTGGATGACTGCTTAGGTAGTGGCTGGATGATTGGATTAGTGCAACTGTTGTGCATGGGAGATAGGATGAGTACATGAGTGTGCATGAGTAGTAACTCAATGAATCCATTACTAGATTAGTGATTTGACACATGTAATATATCTCGACCTCTAACCACTGTGAAGGAATAAAAAGACAAAAATATTTTGAAAAAAATATTTTGAATTTTATTTTGAACATTGGGCAACCAGACAACATACAATATTTTTTTACCAAAACTTTAATTCAGCATAGACAAATGTTTTACTGTTTTTTCTTGTTTTCAGCTTTCATACTTGTTCAACAGTGCTTTGTATGAAGAATCATCATGAAACAGTGGGAAAAAACAATTGAAATAAACCAAACAAATGTACACAGTAGATTATTATAACTGTGTCATACTATTCACTGCGCTCACTACAACTTTTTTAATACTGGCTTGCTGATAACTTACTACCTTAATGAAAACAACTAGTTGGTAAAATTGTTTCTGATATTATTATATCTGGTACAAAATGTCCAATAATTATACATATCCTTTTTGTAAAGACCATCCTTGTTAGGCCAAATGATGTCTAAAATGTTCTTAGTCCATGTATGAAAAACATAACTCATAGTACAACGTATAAGTTGCTGTAGCAGAAACAAAAGGGGACTTTTTTTTAGTGGTGAAGAGACTTTTCACAATCAACTTAAGGCTAATGGTATTATATAGTACCTCCACATACTTTTTATCTGTGATAACACAATGTAGTCCTCAAATATTTATATATTCCTTTCCCGCAGTTAAAAAGAGTCTTTCATTTCTAACAGCTTGCTGTAGACAATACCCCCAAAAGGCCGAATAATGTCTCAGAAACACATAATTAATATATATATCAACACAATACCACATTTTCTTATCTTAGATTCTCATTTGAACTTCGGTTCTAGAAACAGCAGATATGAGTTTGGTAACTTTTTTTATAGTCTCAATTTGAATGTTACTTGTATGTCATTGCACTCTGTCCATCCTGTTTGACATCTTAAATATATTGTGAAGTATCCAGAGGTTATATTAACCTCTTCATGAAATATGATTGCTATAGTTCTTTTTGTGATGGAAATTTGTGCAGCTTTAAAGTTTGCAATTTTAGTTCCTAACTTAGTACCATCCACTTTGCATTGTTTTAGGATGACTATGATATATTTTCCATACCTCTGTAGAAACAACGTTGACCTAAGTTCTGATCTGCAGTTTGGACAGGTCATACCTTGATGGGTGTTTGTAGTTAAATTTTCAAACGGCACAGCTTCACAATCTGGTAATGTCAAGTAGAGGAATCGTTCTGTATTGATTTCAGTGCTAGACGTAAATTCACAATCTTCCCAGTTATGGGTCCATTTATAAGTTAAACCAAATAATTCATTGATATACACATCTTCTTCATCTAATAGTCGAGTACAGTCATCAGTGAGTTTTCTTATTCCAGTAGCAAAATGTATAATACTTCTATCACTTCTTAATTCTTCATGTAAACTACACAGGGGCAGATTAACAAGCCCCTTGCGTGACTTTTGCGCTGCAGTTGCGTCACTTTTTTGACGCAACAGCGGCGCAAACAATGCGGCCTATTTACAACGTGACGCATCTAGGGACATGCGTCACGTTGTAAAGCCCTGCGTCACATTATACCTGCGTCAGGTATAATGTATGCAGGGTGGGCGTTCCCACGCAGGAAGGCCTCGTAAAGTGACGCAGTGAAATCTACAAGATTTCACTGCGTCACTTTTAGACGCCACTGCGTCAAAACCTTACGCCTGCTTGAAGCAGGCGTAAGGAGTGACGCAGTGTATTGGTAATAGGCCTCAACACGCATTGCTGGAGTTGCGTCGTGCTTGCGACACGACTCCAGCAATGCGTGACTTTTCCGCCAACAGATGCGTCAGAATTTCTGACGCATCTGTCAATCCTTGCGCCATAGTGCGCCGTATTGTAAATACTACGCATCTATGGTGGCGCAAGGGTTTCTAAGGGTGGCGCAGGGAAAGTGATGCATCTATACAGATGCGTCACTTTCTTGTAAATGTGCCCCACAGTTGTGAAGACATTCTTTTATCTACCTTTTCTTTAATAGAATTTGTAAAATGAGGCAAATGATATAGTCCATTTAACACTACATTTGCATAACAGTTCACTCCAGATTTATTATCAAAGTGATAGCATTGTATTTCCTCATTGTGCTCTATTTTTCTTTTCTTTCCTCCTTGTTGATTTTCGTTTTCTTCATCTTCCTGTTATACTGTGATAGACTGTTTAGATATTTTCTGCACTGGACACAGTATTGCTTTTTGAACCACAGGATACTGTCCTAAATGAGGTGCATATTGAGCTCTTAACCGATTATACTCCGTTACACAGCTCACATCAGCACGTAAGATTACACAACACTTTTTACAGATACATAACTGTTTTTCTAAACCTGCAGTTTTAGACACAGACATTTCTAAACTATCCAATTTCGATTGCAGTTTTTATGTTAGTAGCACTGAAACTCCTTGATGTTTCATTTTATCATTTGCTCTAATTTTGACAATCTCTTCTTTTTCCAGTTGAAATAATTGTTCATTGAATTTACTACACTCCTCCAGAGTTGGCATCAAACAAACAATAGACTTCTCTTCCTTAACAAAATTGTACATTACTTCAGCAGCTGAAACGTTACTTGGAAACACATTTGTTATGAGATGTAACACTGTCTTTCCCTCTTTTGTGAGGACTCCCACACTTATATCCTTTAGTATATCTGCATATTGCATATCTGATGCTTGGCGCATATTTTGGATTCACTCTGTATTGAAAGTTTTCCCAAATGTTTACATTTCCAATACTTCGAGTGAATTCCTTGTTTCATTATGTAGTAGTTTCTTGAATACAAGTTGTCCTTTTACTGGAGTTAGTTGTAGCAGGTCTCCAAAGACTATTAGGTATTTTCCTCCAAAAGGTACATCGTAGTCAGTATTTAATATTTACAGCATTCCTAAATGTCTAAAAGCTAGCATTAGGTTAGACACCATACTGACTTCATCAATAATTAGTAGCTTTAATACTCTTCCCACTTCATGAAAAGCATCACCAGATAATTTGTTGTATTGTAATTTGTTGTCATGTTCAACAGGCAGCCCTAACAATCGATGAAGGGTAACTTCTTTAACATTATGAACAGCTAAGCCTGTTGGTGAAGTGACTATACAAGACAATTTGGACTCTGTTCTCTTCTGTAGGTAACTTGACAGTACTTTAATCAAGAAGCTTTTTCCAGTTCTAGCTTGACCACTTATGTACAATAAAACTGGTTTATATGTAGAACATGCACACTCTTTACCGTCATAGAGAAACCCATATTCTACTTTACCTTTTACCTCTTCTAAAATTTCTTTCTGATCTGCATTCAATTGCTGTATTAGTAGTTCTAGATCCACAGTTTCCTGTCTTACTTGCTGCATTGCATTCTCCACCTCATTCATAGCTATTGCAGATTCATTTTTAATGATTGGCTGTCCAATAGGATCTTGACTTCCAGATGTTGAACTTTGACTGCTCTGAGAACTCTTTCTTGCTATCTCAGCAGCAATTGTTTTTTTCTTGTTCAATCTCATATCTCAACATTTGAAGATACACTGGAAGCACAGAAAACTCAATGCTGTATTTCACAGCATTGAAAGGTCTTCATAACAGTCAAATTTTCCTAGTAGCTCACTTTCAGTTCGCCATGGCTTAAACAACTGTAACAAGGCTAAATAGAAAAACTCTTTTTTGTCTGGAGTTTGGCAACTTAGCTTTCGAGGGTTGATTACATTTCCTTTGTTATGTCTCACCAAACATCCTTCACATACAGCTACAGCAAATTTACCTTTAACTATGTTTTCACTGGCATTACTTCTGAAAGTATAACGTTGAAGTATTTCATAAAGACATATCCTTTCCAGATGATGACTTCTTCTTGGATAGTACGTATCCAGCATGTTACTCTTCAGAATATCTGAACCTGTGGCTCAAATTCTGCAAGATATTGAATTTCAGGAAAAGCATTCAGTACTCTGTTACGAGTATTGGCAAGCCCTAAACTCACCCATAGAACTCCTCTAGATTTAGAAAACAAACTAGCTGAGACTGCACATTCATAGCAGTCTATCTCTCTGTGAGAAAGCATTTTCAAACTAAAACTGTACAATTTCTTCATAAGACTCTTTTCTGCTGAAATCTCCTCCCACATCTCTTTCATCTCAGTTTTCTCTGACTTTGTTGTATAAGATGTAACATACCGCGCAACAACAATTGAGTTGTCTGTAACAAACTGCACATCCGTTTTTGCATTAATGTACTTGGGTGCCTCTGTTCTTCTTAGGTTGTATGTATTTTTCGGTGATTTACTTGTAAGTGTATGTCTGACTGCAGACAAAAAGCTGTTGACTGGTTGATGACTGTGAGATGACAGGTTGTGGGAATCCAAAACGACATCGTGTATAAAATTTCCCTTTTGCTCTCTATCTTAGCTGACAGTATTTTCCGTATCTATGATTTTGGAATTGTAGAACTTGTTGTCTTAAAATATTGTCACTACTCTCATTTGGGATGGAACAAGTTACATACTGCTTAATAAAAGACAACACAGACTCATCACTGCAGTTTCAAACTTTGGGGCATCTTTTACCCACAACAGCATGTGAATGTGGGGAGCACCTCTGGCTTGGTATTCTTTACGCTAAAAGAAATCAATCACTTCCCCAAGAGGAGGTTTTGTTTTGTTCAAGATGAAAGCCATCATTGCTTGAAATCTGTGATTAAAATATGAGCAAACATTTGCAGGGTCTAGTGAGCACAATTCTCCTCGCATCTGAATGTCTTTTATATTTGACTTTGCCTCCTGCAAGAATTCTAGCAGGTCATCCCAAGCATATTCAGCACAACTCAGCATCAGGAACCAAGTAGGTGCTCCAAGGTTGACCAACATGCACTTGGGTTCACCATGATGCCGATACCAATATTCATTAGTCCCATGCTGACATGCCATTAGGTTTATTAAATTGTAATCCAAGTGCTCATCTTTTCCTTGAACTTTTTCCAAAAGTTATCTTGCTGATATAGTATGCAAATTAACTCCTGTTTTTAGAATATGACTCACTGCATATGAGAGGTCAGACAAGTCACTCTCAAATAATAAGTGAAATATATACATTGTGCGCTGACTAAATCTAGGGTCTTCTGAATAAAGTCTACTACATCTATACTCAGCTGCAGGTATTTGCACAGGCTGCTCATCATACCTACCACCTACTCCGGTAGGAAAAAGATGTGGAAACACCGCGCTTCTAAACTTTTTTCCAACACATTTCATTTGCTTCCTTCATTTGAAATTTCCCAATGGCATCACCATTAACCTCTTTAGAATGCAAAGGGTGGATGCTATAATGTTCATAAATTTCTTCTGTCCTGGACTGATCCACTTTCTCAATCTGACCTGTTGATGGAAATGTCTGATCCTCCATATGTGTGATATCTTGCAGGCTTTCCACATTTCTTTAGTAAACATTGTTTTGTACCAGATATAAAGTTGTTTTTTTAACTTTGGTAACATCTACTAACTCCTGCCATATCTTTTTGTTCTTGGTAGGCACACCATTTACAAGAATTACGAGTCCTTTCTCTAAATTTCTATCTACCCCTACAGTTTCAATGTTTTTCTTGACATCTAATGGTAAATACACTGCATTACCTTTTAGACTTTTTGCAGCTCTGTTGGGGGTAACTTGCCTGTCTTTGGCTCCATGCGTACTATATCCTGAAATGGATCTATAGTTTGGATAAGAATGGACTCATAAATATTTAAACCTTGAAGTGCTTCTGGAATGGGAACCAGTTCTAACTTGTAATGCACAGCTCTATCAGGCATTTAATTATCCTTTAATGTTTTGTAGCAGTACTTACTTATAGCTTGTTGTGTGGACAAGTGAATTCTTTCTTCTACAAATAAGTACAGTGCAAACTTTTGGCAGTTTTCATTATTCTCTATTTCACTTTTTAAATATAAGTTAACAGTGCGTGTTTGATTCTTGTAGTTAGTGCATCAACAGCATATACAAACATACTCTGATTTTTCAGCACATACTGTCTTAAATTTTCTAATCTCTTTTCAAAACTATCAACTGTAGTACATGTGTCCTGTTTTACAACTCCTCCTGTTATCAACTCTTCAATTTCCCTACAGTCCTGTTCTGGACCAAAGAAACGAAACTGCACATCATCACAAACCTTTTATACCTCTGCCACAGTAGCATGCAAAAGTGCCCTATTTGTTATTCCTAAACATAAAGCAGGAGTTTTCACATAATACAGCCTCCTAACTAAAGTTTGCATTGCTGAGTGGTGTACAACTAACATCCTAAAATGATGAAAGGTGCTTTGGCACACTTTTTTTGATAAACAAGCTAGTGAGTGTCCCTGCAAATTTGGATGCTTTCTCAGCTTGCAAGGATCAAAACCTTGTAAAGTACTTATTTTGTGTTTTAAACTTCACCTTGGAAATATACGTAGGAATTTCCTTAATATATCAATAGATTGCTGTCTAATACTACAAATACTACTACAATTCCATTTGTATACAGGGGCCTGACTACGCCTCCCATGTACCTCTTCTGCAATAACTTCTTCTACATTTCTATGTACAATCACCTCTTTTCCTATAGGACTGCCATTCTTCATTTCATACATCGCCCGCTTTCATCAATAGTATAAACTAATCTGTCATCCTGGAGATAGGTTCTTCATTAAAGAAAGGCTCAGTACTAGAAGTATGCATCCATTCTCCACTAAAACTGTACAAAAGTTACTTCTATTCACTAATCTTTTCTTCTGATTTTGTCTCTTCATGCACAACACTACTTTGTCAAGAGTCTTCATTATATTTAGAATCAAAATGAAAAGCTTCCTCTTCAAAGCAAAGGCCTTATCAACTACTCTCTCAACTTCTTGTCTCTGTTTCAGTGCCTCTCTCCTTCTATACTTCTTCATAGTTCTCTGTAGATTTATAATCACTCTACTACGAAACATTCTGGCTCTGATTTCCTTAAACTGCTTCTGTCTCCTGGTTAAGGGGTTAAGTTGCGTCCATGTCTTTTACAATATTTTCTGTTCTTGCAGTGTACAGTTTGTCCACTCTTATTGTTTCTCATAGTCATAATTTAATTTTCTTTATCGTGTATTTTTTGTAAGTAAGTGCATACACTTTTAAGAAATGACTTTGTCCTAGTACCAGTATCTCTTTTTACTTTCACCACTTTTTCCACATTTTGCCCTTTTTGTAACTCATTTCTGCAAATTTACTGTAGTTGCATCTGTTGCTTTTTCATCCGAGCTTTTGTAGGCATGGTAACTGTGTGTAGTTATGTAGATATTGTTCTGCCTTTGATAACTGTTTGAGTGAAACAGCCCCACAGGATGATATTTTATTGTCTTTCCAACAAATAGCAGCTGGGGTTAGGGTGCTATTATTTGTGCAATCCCGCAACAAGGCTAAAAAACAGGGGTGGTTTACCACAAAATGTACACGAGCACTTACTAACCTAAAGCACGAGCTGGGCAGACAACCTAGAAATCTCATTAAGGTCAGACAGGCAAGATTAGATTATAGACTGGCTCTCAAGGAAAAGAGATGTGAACAGAGAAGGGAAGCATGGGAATACCTTCATAGTGCGGCACAACTGAAAGATAGCGCTGCTTTTTGGAGAGCGGTGAAAACCCCGTTCTTACAATCCACGGGCGGCCCTACAATAGAAATCGCTATACCTGAGGAGTCATGGACTAAATACTTCTCAAAGGTGTATAATGGGCAGACGATCTCTTGCCCTTCAGTTAGCGATATGCTAGTGGAGCCTATTGAATATGCAGATCTACAGTTCACCCTGGGGGAAGTGGAAAGAGCCCTGTTAGCGAGCCAGGGCGGTAAGGCGCCTGGCCCTGATGGAGTACCCGTGGACTTGTTTAAGTCAAATATCGTCATCTGAGGGCCCATTATAACACAAGTTATTAATGCTAGCTGCATGTCCCCTATGCCAAAGACTTGGGCGGAATCCATCATCGTTCCAAATTTTTAAAAAAGGGGACCGAGATGATCCTGGGTGTTACAGGCCTATTTCCCTAATAGATTCTATGGTCAAGATAGCGGTACGGGTTATCTTAGAATGCCTGCAAGCCTGGGCAGAAGAGAACTCGGTCCTATCAGATATACAATACGGTTTCAGAGAAGGCTTGGGGACGATTGAGTAGAGTCTAAATTTGGCCCTACTGATAGGTAAATATATGAGAGCCAAAAAAGGTCATTTTTACCTGGCTTTCATTGACCTTACAGCGGCATTCAATTCTGTAAAACATGATAGACTGTGGGAGGCTCTTGGGGTTGATCCTCATATTACCCTTTTTTTAAGGCGCTTGTATGGTGATGAAATGGTGAGAGTGCGTTTCGGTTTGGGTGGCGAGCCCACATCTGCCTTTCCCGTTAAAAGGGGGGTCCGGCAAGGCTGTGTGCTAGCCCCCTTCCTTTTTAACTTATACATTAATGGATTGTCCCCAGCCCTCCTTAGAAACAATCAAGATTTTCCCTCTGTGAATGGACGGCCCATACCTGCTCTCCTCTATGCGGATGACGCAGTATTAATGTCAAGAACTCAATTAGGCCTCCAGAGGGTTTTAGATAGTTTTAACGTGTTTATGGAGGATCTTGGTCTTAAGATTAATATTTCAAAGACCTATACAATGAGCTGTGGACATGGATCCCAGAGGATGAAAAGCATGTTTGTGGACAGGCAAAAATTAGTGCAGACTAAGGGGCATATTCCCAAGAACGTGTGATAACCACCGCAAATTTAGCTTAACGCAACTTTGCATATCGCAGTCCATCGCGGGAAATTAACGCCTTGTTAACCAAGTATTCACAACACGGCGACCCCATGCGATACTCCCCAGATAACGCGCCAACTGACCGCGTTCGAATCAATGCCACGCCGCAAAACTGCGAAACACCAATGCAAAAAAAGCTGCGATGAGGCCAATCGCGATACGAAAATCAGCGAAACCCAGCTACAGGCCTGCAATCCACACGCGTCAGGTGGGAACAATCACCATAAAAGTAGAAAAAAAACAGACAAACAAATGCCAAACAACAGTGAAGCACAATGGACGTTGGTGGAGCAAGTACGGAGGAGAGCCAGAACCCCACAAGCCCCACGGAGGACCATCCTGGGACTTCGGTGTCAGGGAAGGGCAAGGACAAGAAGAAGAGGAAGACGAAGTTCAGTCCGCAGGAAAACAGGATCCTGATAACTGAGGTGACAGAACACCATCAACAACTGTTCGTCACCTCCACTGTGTCATTGGCAACAAAAAATACATTGTGGCAGTCCATCGTGGACAAGGTGAATGCAGTCGGAGTGCTGAAGAGGACAATGGGCGAGGTCAAGAGGTGCTGGAATGATGTCAAGCGCAAAACCAAGCTGAAACTCGCCAACAACCTGAAGGCAGCAATGCAGACTGGAGGTGGGAGCCCAGCGCCACAGGAGGAGCTGGACGACATGGAGGAAATGGTGTCCACAGTCATCAGTGGGGAGACGGTGGCAGGAGTTGGGGGCCCGGACACTGCTCAACAGGACTGGACACAACAGCAACAGGGTGAGTAACCACCAGGGCCTGGGGGGACGGGGGGAGATGGGCACAATGGCACACATGCACAATTAAGTTGAGCACATCTGCGGACACACCATGCCCCAGACCACCAACTCCCACCAAGAGACCAACATACCCTAGTATGCAACATGTCAACACTGTACAAGCACAGAAGTCAGAGGCACACCTCATGAAAGTGATAAGGGGCAGCAAAATCTGAGCTGCAGGGGCGACTCCCCAAAAATGCAGCACACACATTACATACAGAGCAGATCTACATTGACAACGATGTGACACAATCCGCAAAACACCTACAACAGAACACAGGACACAACTGGTGCCACTTGGGTGCAGACACTGGCCAATCACAATTGACATTGCAGGGATATGTGCATTGATAATGTACAAGTACAAACACACATCCGTGATGTCGTCGAAATGTCCACTGTCCCCAATCAAATAGGCAGCTCCTCCCAAACAGCCACAATGTACCCAGTCATGCTGTCTGTATGTAAACATGTACAATGCGACAACATACATGTGGACACATTGCTAAACTGCATCTCCCCTTCACATTGCAGAGGGAGAATCAACACCTCCTGCAGAGCAGTCCAACCCTCTCTTCTCTGGAGACGAAGAGGACGACCACAGCTTCGACTTTGACGCCCTCCAACTGCTCGTGGAGAGCCTCCGCAGCCCACTTCCAGGAGCTGGGCAGCCCAGCTGCTACGAGGAGACCCCCACCCCCTGCACAGACCACACAGCAGGCAGCACCCACCACCACTGCTGCCTCCCAGGACTCCCACAGAGAACACATGGCCTTTCAATGCCGTGTTTTGGGGTGCCAGGAGAATCTGGCTGAACAGGTGCGGGTGGGCTTCGACCGCATGGCAGACAAACTAGATGCCATACGTGGGTGTCTAAGTCCCATCAGGGACCACTCACGGTCCCTAACGGACACCCACAGTCCACTGCATGCTCTCCAATGGACCATGGCTGACATCGCTGGAGCCCTGACTCAGAGAATAGTACAACTGTCCAGTCCGAGTGGCTCTAGCGATGTCACACGGGAGTTGGGAAACATGCGGAGGTTAATGGAGACCATGGAGCTGGCGAATGCGGAACGAGCGGCTGCCACGGCTGCACACCAGCGAGAGGTAGCTGGGTTCCTCAATGACCTCAGGACCCTCCTCATGGCATTGCTGCCGCAAGGCCTGGTGCGGATGCATGCTGCTGCCACCACTTCATCCACATCTCCGCCCCCTGAAGTGTCAGTGCCACACAGTGCGGCAGACCTTCCACCTCCGGCCACTGATGTGTCACTGCCACACAGTGCTGAAGACAGAACACCACCACCCACACGTGAGGCAAATGAAACAGCAGAGAACGAAGATGCGGATGATACTGCCCTCGTGGTAAGGAGGACGCAGCAGCATGCATCTCATCCATAGGTCCGGCTTCAACTTGGTACTGCCCTCTGCATCATCACCTTCCACTGTCCCCCCCATGCACTCTGCGACACTCACCTTGGACCTTGACATGGACTGCCATATGATGTTTGATCGCCATTGACACAGCAATCAGACTGCAGACTGTACTCGTCCTCTTCCTTTGGACTTGTCATTCCCTGGAGGACCCTGGCTGGACCTCCATGGGACAACATCGTCATGTGGGGTTTGCATGGCCCTGTACTGCTCCAGATGCAACACTCCACTGAATGTGCATTAAACATTCATATACACACAGATGTGTCATGTCTATGGTCTTTTAAGTGTGGAAGTATGGATGAATGTGGGCTCACTGGACTCCTCTTACGTCCATGTGGCTCATGTCGTAGAACAGGGGTCACAGGGTGACACATTGCCCAATGCGGTCCGGGTGGCGCTGACACAACAACAGGGGCACACGCATGAGTTACTTCCTTGTCCAGCCCAGTACGGAACCACGCCCAGGGCCCCGGGGTCAGAAACAGACCTTTACGCTGGACTGGCATACGCCAGGCCAGCCCACTCCGCTTACGCTCACAGGGGGGGACGGCATTGCTACATGTCCCCTGTCTTTCCTGTGGTGATCTGCTGCTCACAGGTCTAGTTGTCAGCATGACACAGCCACTCCCTCACGGCTGGTTTACACCCACACCACACCCATCCAGCACACGCGTCACGGGACAGTGACTTTGGGTGCACTGAGGTAGGGGCACCTTAAGTGCTGAGCGGGTGTGCAGCCTGCGATGATGCCCCATCCCGACCGTCCGGACTGCTCAGGATTTGTGTGCACTGCTGGACCGCAGTGTAGGCCAGAGCCAGCGGGCAGCGCGGGCCTACCACCACGTGGCGTCACATCCCGGATCACAGAGTTAGTGGCACCTCAAGGGCTGAGCGGGTGTGCAGCCTGCGATGATGCCCGGTGCACTGGTATGTCCTCTGCCATGGCGAAATCAAGACCCAGAATCATATGTGAGACCTGGTGGCCTGTGGGGCTGCATGATGTGGAGGGTGCCATGTCCGCGGGCCCCGGGCATGTGGCTTGCAGCGGCACATGGTGGGCCTTCATTACTACACGCCAAGGGCGGAAGGTGAGCAGTGAGGCCTGGGTGCGCAGGGGCGGGCATGCACCGCTGGGCAGCGGGAGGGGCTGGGGTACATCTGCTTGGGTGCGCAGGGGCGGACAGGTGATGATGTCTTGTGCAATTGTGTGTACTTTGCTATTCATGTCTCTGGACTCTGTTTCAGATGACGGATCTGTTTCAGATGTGTGACCTGGTGAACTGCACTACATACAGGCACGTGGTTGGAGACACACCTGTGGCAGCAGGTGGGCAGTGTGGCCTGGGTGCGCATTGTGGGCACTCTCTCTCCCTGTCCATCTCTTCTGTTATCTGTGTCTCACTCCCCCTCTCTGTCCGTCTTTCTCCCGCTCCCCCTCTCTGTCCGTCTTTCTCTCGCTCCCCCTCTCTGTCCGTCTTTTTCTCGCTCCCTCTCTTTCTCTCTCTCTCTCCTTCGCTCTCTCTCTGTCCTTTGATGTGCGCAAGACACACCTTCTCATCATGATTTTTGTCTTGCAGGCTGTGACCTACGGATTGTCCCGAGGGGAGCCGCCATGTGTCTTCATTTCTGTTCTGTGTTTCTTTGAATACATTTTCATTTGTTACATCGAAGATGTGTGATGCTCATTTTTGTGACGACACATGCATGCCACCAAATGTGATTGTGCGACATCTGGCGGATTATTTGGTACATGTTCCGTATAGTTGATGTGCCATGTCTTTGGCTGGGGGGGGTCCTGGGGGTGGTGGCGGTGGGTGTTGTGGCCCTGTTGGGGCTCCGAGCTGCATGATCAGTGGCTCCATGGCATCTGTTGCCCTTCAGGTGTGGCTCTGGGCTGGGCTCCATTGCGTGGTTCAGGCTATGTCCGACTTTGCACCAGGTCAGAGCAGGTGTTAGTTTCCTGCTGCTAACGGGCCTTATCGCCTGTTTTGTGGTCTTATCGCCGATCTGGCTGCTCGTTGGGAATGTTGCGGAGTGGTGTTTTCGCGGCGTTTTGCACGGGTACGCCTACTCTGCATCTCATTTGCGATAGTTGCGGGGGTCATCTGTGGCGATGTTTTTTGCGGATGCTATCGCGGGTAAAATGGTTCTGGGCTGTTAACACCAGCTTGTGAATGGTGCGATGAATTTATCACCACTTTGGCTGCGATAAAGTGCCGCTAACTCGGCGATAAGTCCTTGAGAATATGCCCCTAAGAGTTTTTCATACCTCGGTATTTTATTTATTTAATCAAGGCAACTCGTGGGCTCAAGCCATTCTTGCAAAAAAACTGGCTCTCGTTAAGACAACAGCCGCCCTGGCATCTTTCTCAAGAAAATTAGGAAGGAAGCCGCCAGGGGAGCTCATTCAAATTTACAAGGCTAAATGTACTGCTAACGTAATATACGGGGCAGGTGTATGTTTTTTTTTATTACTTACCCCATACAAACCGTGGAAAACTCGTTTTTTAAGATATATTTTATCGGTACCTGCCAGCTCGCCCTCTTATGCCTGCCACGATGAACTGGGTCTTTCTTTCATCTCTGATCTCATTAAGTTAGAACCAATTCTTCTGTGGCACAGGATTTGGACAAAGGATCAGCCGAAGTTAAATAGGGAGATCCTACAGGACTGCCTAAAACTGGAAGGGGCCTTAAAGATCCCCTGGGTAAAGTATGTGTGTGATTTTATTAATGATATTGACCACCCAGAATACTTTACTGATCCTAGGTCCATACAGGCAATTTCTAGAAAGGCCCTAAGAAAGGAGCGTCTTCAGCTATTGGTCACAACAAGAATGACAGAAGAAATTATTAAACCCAGTGTAAGGCAACATCAGTTAATTGTAACCACCTTTAAAATGGAACCTTTCCTTACTTTTGTACCTGGCACTTGGGACAGGCGGTTATTAACTTGGTTCAGGCTGGACATTGTTTACAGACTTGTGACCTTCCCTAAAATCAACGATTGGTCACAGGTTTTGCCTTTATGTCCATGTGACAATCACTCTACTCAGTCCACCATCCATCTGGTTTTATTTTGTAAATTTTATGTAGCTTCGAGGAAAGCGTGGATTTTACCGATTTTAAAATTACAGGGACTGCGGCAATGCCGCACAGCATTGATTAGGCTACAGTTTTTAGAGAATGAATTAACTGCCTGGTGTTTAACTATGTTCTTCAAGAAGGTACTTGCTCAAAGGAAAGTCATTACGACGAATGAACTATAGTAGAACGGACATTTGGCACTTTTATGGTTTTTATTACTGTAGTTTCAACATTAATTGATATTTTAATGTCATTTTGGATTGCTGTTTTTTATGAGTGTAATTTTGTGATAATATGTAGTCTTGTTTTTATTCTTGTACTTTTATGATTGTTATAACAGCAGTCGAATAAAGCTTTCCTTGACTTGACTTGATATTGTTCTGTTAAAAAAAAGTATATTTTAATTTTTACCCTAACCAATCTACCAACTACTTTACTACTAACTTACATATAATACAAAAACAGTTTTCATGTTATGTTGCAGTTTTTAATCTACAGATGAACCTAGAAATATTACTACATGCACTTACTTCAAATATAACAAACACAGGGCAAAACACAAAACTTTATTTATTAGTTACCTTTTAACATTTTAGCACTCTCTTGTACAACACAGCTACAGCATATCTCACTTCTCACTTATAAATAGTGAAAGAACAGTTTATCCCTTCTGTAAATAAATTTTAAAATGAACATCAAGCCCCATGCACTTTCCGGAGCATCACTTTTTGACACACAGGCACCATGATGTGGTGCTCTATATTTACAAAGCCACATAAAGCCACTCTGCGTAGCTTTTCATTGCCTTATAAATACAAACGCTTTTCAGGCAGCACTTTGCGTGAAAGAAGCATGGCATGGGTGTTGCTGTGCATGGTGCTCCCCAGGGTAGGTGTAGGGAGATGCAACGAGAACAAATAAATGTCATTCTCCTCCTTTTTTCCTGTTGATATGCGTGCTGCATTCTACAGCATGCAAACAAAGAGGAAAATACCTTTAGTGATTGTTTTTGTACAGAAAGGTGTACCTTCCTGCACAAAAGCAATCATCCCCATCACATTGGCACCCTTACACCATGGTGCAAGGGTGCCTCCGTTGGTGCATGGCAGCAGGTTCTGCACCAGCACAGGGGAGAGCATAGGAATCCATCATATTGTTGTAAATATGATGCATCCCTGTGCTTTGAAAATAATGCAGCATGACTCAGCCAATTGGCTTGCAGCTCTGCACTGCATTACTTTCTTTTAAATTTAGCCCCGAGTGTACAAGTATATACAGTGCCTCAACACTATAAATACAAACACAACATAATAGCTATTGGATGCCTCTCTACAACTGTGTTAGTCCTCTATTAACTATCTCAGTACCGTTCTACTTAAATGTATCAGATTTAAATTTTGGGAAATGGTGCATATATTAATCTGGACGTTAATGTCTATCAAAGCAGTATACCTCACTAGTTCTTCCAACAACATCCAAAAGAATATCACAGCTTCATATATAATTCACCAGATGGTTCTAAAAGACTACATATTGTTCAGTAAAACTTGTAAAAACATGTATTTGTGGTTGAATGCATGAATACCCCCTTTAGGATTGAATGGGGCATATATACTACCTAGGTGGTTCTTTGAGGATGCAGGTACTCCCTAGATGATTTCCTGAGTATATCAGAACTCCATGGGTTGTTCCATATCTGCATAGTTACTGCCTGCTTGTTTACATGAGTATATCACTACTATCTTGGTGCTTGGATGAGTGCATGAGTAATGACTGGGTGAGTGGATGAGTGCATGGGTAATGTCTCAGTAAATGAATGAGTGAAAGGGTAGTGCCTGCATCTCTAAGTAAACTCAAAAGTCCCACCGTATATATAGTTATGTGCAACCACAAGAACCATATCTCACCATCTAAGCATATGCAAAGAGGTCATATAAGATAAAAAAACACATTGACAAACACTTCCCAATACATACCTAACAAGTATTGCTTCTTTCTAATTCATATACAGGTGGACAACATTTTCTCATCTTTTAATTGTGACTACACTACTCCTATGACATATCTTTTCATATCACTGTGATACTCTTTTTTTTATCAAACTACCATATCCATCTTCATTTCTAATGTAGTTTTTATAAACAATTAAAAAGTTATGTACATACCAGTGAATTCAGTTTGTTGACTATATTGGTGTTTTAGCTCTTTGTGGATAGTTTTGACACTGATAGGTTTTCTGAAAACTAAGCACAAGAATGGTACACCACTCTCATACAAAGCAACCATAAAATGGCAACCTCTTCAACTTTGCACTCTATGATCATGAGAAAGGCAGCAAATGAAGTCATGTATTTCATTTTAGACTACACTATATCCTCTTGTGAATGGTTAGTATCTGTTAACCCTTTCCCTCTCTTTCAAAAAGAGATTTCTATCTATGTGTGTTCGCGATGTTCAAACCTACATCTAACTTCATTTAAAAAAAAAAAAATGTAAATACAACACAACAGTTTATTCATAGTCCTGAGTTGGAAAGTATATCTTGCCATTACTTATGTCATCACTCCTCAACTTAAAAAAAAAGAAATTCTGTCTCTTTAACACCCTTCCCCCAATACACTCTTCCCTCAGTGTACCTAGCAACCCAGTGCAACCAGTAGGTCACAAGTTCATAACACATTCTAGAAGGAACATGCTGCTTCCAAATAAGATACAGCAGGTGTGCTTTACTCCACAGATTCAAAAGCATATCAATGTCTGTATTACATTTCTTTTGTTAACCCCTTCCGTGCGCCGGACGGCCGGGAGCCGTTCAACATGATGGTGGGCGTGTGCGCAGGATGGCTCCCGGCCGTCCAAGCACCCACCCATGGGGGAAGCGCTGGTGCTCCCCCGTGGGACGCCCATCTACGTGCCCCCACCGGGGTAGGCAGGGGAGGCCCTTCCCCTGCCTCCCCCCGCTCTCCCCTCCACGTCATCAATGTCGTCAGCACGTGAGGCGCGCTGATGTCATTAGAGGATTCCCGACGCGCTGGTTGCTTCCAGCGCGCCGGAGAGAAGAGGAGGTAAGTTTCTCCTCGTGGGAGGGGAGGATTTAAATAAAAGAGGCATTGGGGGAAAGGAAAGGGTTTTCCTTTCCCCTGATGCCTCTTTTGTGCATTCCTGCTGCACGATCGTGCGATCGTTCAGCAGGAATGCCCACTAGACCCAGGGATTTTTTTTGGGGGGGGAGGAAATTGATTTACTGTTTGGGGGGAGCGGCCCTTTAGGCAAGGGTCACTCCCCTTATGGGGGCAATGATTATTAGTTTTGTATGCCCACCTGGGGGGGCAGATTTCGCCATATTTTTTAAAAAGTGGCCCACTGGACCACCAGGGAATACTTTGTGGGGAGTGGCCCCTTGGGCAAGGGTCACTCCCCTTTGGGGGCTATGTTTTTGGCTGTCTGCTCCCATGGGGGGGGCAGATCTCACCTTTTTTTAAATCTAGGGCCCACTAGGCCACCAGGGATTTTTTTGGGGGAGAGTGACCCCTTGGGCAAGGGTCGCTCTCCTTTGGGGGCTGTGTCTTGCCATATTTGGCCCACTAGACCACCAGGGATTTGTTTGTGCGGAGTGGCCTTTTGGGCAAGGGTCACTCCCCTTATGGGGGCAATGTTTTTTGGCTTTGTCTGCCCCCCTGGGGGGCAGATTTCACCATTTTGTTTTAAAGTGGCCCACTGGACCACCAGGGAATACTTTGTGGGGAGTGGCCCCTTGGGCAAGGGTCACTCCCCTTTGGGGGCCATGTTTTTGGCTGTCAGCCCCCATGGGGGGGGGCAGATCTCACCTTTTTTTAAATCTAGGGCCCACTAGGCCACCAGGGATTTTTTTTTGGGAGAGTGACCCCTTGGGCAAGGGTCGCTCTCCTTTGGGGGCTGTCTTGCCATGTTTGGGCCCACTAGACCACCAGGGATTTGTTTGTGGGGAGTGGCCCCTTGGGCAAGGGTCGCTTCCCTTTGGGGAGCATTAATTTGGCCGTTTCTGCACCCCTGTGGGGCAGATCGGCATATTTTTTTTTGTATGGCCACTAGGCCACCAGGGATTTATTTGTGGGGAGTGGCCCCTTGGGCAAGGGTCGCTCCCCTTTGGGGAGCATTAATTTGGCCGTTTCTGCCCCCCTGAGGGGCAGATTGGCTGATTTCTTTTTTGTATGGCCACTATGCCACCAGGGTTATTTTTTTTTTATGTTGGGGAGCGGCCCCTTGGACAAGGGTCGCTCCCCTTTATGGGAGGATGATTGTGGCCATTTCTGTCCTCTTTGGGTGGCAGATTAGCAGTATGTTTTTTAGGCCCATCTGCCCCCGAGGGGGGCAGAAGCCACTAGACAACAGGGGTTTTTAAATTTTTGTGTTGGGGAGTGGCTTCAAGGGCAAAAGTTGCTCCCCTTTTACGGGGGTGAATATTTTATTTATACTCTTAGGCCTACCTACCCCTTAGCTTAGCTGGTGGATTGTGTGTGGACTGGTGCATTATTTGCATATGTGATTGTAATGGGTTTTTTTCTCCTTTTTATTGTAGTGTAAAGCTTTTGATTCCTGTTTGCGGTTTCGGCAGTGGTTGTTCTGCAGTTTTGCGTATTTGCATTTTTTTGGCAAGAATTTTTTTTTGTTGTATTTACTCCAAATGAGTATTATTGTCATGCATGAATGAATTTTTTTGTTAGTGGTGTCATATTGGCAGCATATTTAGTTAGTGGTTTGAGCATGAAATTCTTTGCGATATGTTTTGCATTGCCTTATGTGTAATTTTCTTTTTTTTTTCTTTTTAGTGGGATATTCTTGATCCTTACTGTGTCTGTGCAGAGTAGGTGGTGGTGAGTCTAGCTGCTTCTGGCAAGTGAGTGGTATAGTGTTGGAGTATATAGGTCTTTGTGATAAAGCTATATTTTGTTTATTTCTTTTTTTACAAAGGGTTTGTTGTTGTTGACTTGTTTGACAAGTTACCTTTATTAGTAAGCATTATGGCTAGCCGTAGAATTACTGCTCAGCAGGTGGTTGGTATGCTTCTTGAATCTTCCTCTGAGCAGGATTATGACACTGACAGCGCGTCTGAGGGAGAGGAGGGAGGGGAAGATTCAGGCAGTGAGTTTTCTCGCCACATGGAATCATCGGATGATGAAGCTACTCTCAGTGCAGATGAAGCTACTCTCAGTGCGGATGAAGTGCCTGTTTTAGAGGGGGACACTGATGTGCCGATGGTGCAGCAAGAGACATCGGTATTGCAGCCTGAGGCTGCAAGGCTTCCTACTGGAAGTGCTGGACTCTGGGTTGATCCAAACATGGTGCAGCCGGTGTTGCCTGCCTTTAGTGTGGATGCAGGGTGTAGAGTGGATTGTGAACATTTTTTGCCTATACAGTTTTTTCAGTTGTTTATGGATGATGTATTTTTGGCTGAGATTGTTGAGCAGACTAATTTGTATGCTGAACAGTTTTTGAGGGACAAGAGTGCCAGACTTAGGCCCCACTCTAGAGCTACCCGGTGGACTCCCACAAATCTGGAAGAGATGAAGAAGTTTTTGGGTTTGACTTTTTTGATGGGCTTGATAAAGAAGCCGTCCATGGCTTCATATTGGTCTACCAGTCCCTTGATGGCAACGGCCATATTTCCTGCAATTATGAGTCGTGATCGGTATTTACTTTTGATTCGGATGCTGCATTTTGTTGATAATACTTTGGCGTTGCCACGAGATAACCCTGACTGTGACCGCCTTTTTAAGATTCGGCCTGTTCTTGATCACTTTGTAGATCGATTTTCAGAGATCTATACTCCAGGGAAAGAAATAGCTATTGATGAGTCTTTGGTCCTGTTCAAGGGCCATTTGGTTTTTAGGCAGTACATTCCTAGCAAGAGGGCACATTATGGAATTAAGCTGTATATGTTGTCTGAGAGTAGGACAGGATATGTCTTTAATTTCCTGGTGTACACTGGTAGGGATTCCACTATTGAACCCCCTGGTTATCCGTCCACTTTTGGAGTTTCAGAGAAAATTGTGTGGGATCTTAATAGAGGACTGTTTAACAGAGGCCACCATTTGTACCTTGATAACTTATACACTGCTGTGCAATTGTTTAAGGAATTGTTCAAAGTGGACACTTTTGCTTGTGGCACAATCCGCTCTAACCGTAAAGGTTATCCAAAAGAGCTTGTTTGCAAAAAACTTCAGAGGGGACAGTGCAGTTCCTTGCGTAGTGATGAACTACTAGCTGTGAAATTTTTGGACAGGAGGGATGTGTACATGCTGACTACCATCCATGATGAGAGTACTTCACCTGTGGCTGTTTGGGGTCAGATTGCTGAAGTGCGCAAACCTGTGTGCATTTTAGACTACAATAAGCACATGGGTGGTGTTGATAGAGTAGATCAGAGGTTCTCTTCAATTTAGCAACTTTCAATGCTTTTGTTGTGTACAAGGAGTGTTCTCCTGCGTCAAAGTTGACTTTTGTTCAGGTTCAGGAGTCTGTGATAGGCAGCCTTGTTGTTGTGGAACAGGCAAGTGTTCCTAGAGTTGGAGTGGTGGAGGATGTGGCTAGATTGAAAGATCGCCACTTTCCTGATTTAATTCCTCCCACGCCCAAAAAAAACAATCCCTGTAAGAGATGTAGAGTATGCTTGCGAAGAGGTTTGCGGAAGGAGAGTCGTATGCACTGTGCCGATTGTCCTTCTAATCCTGGGCTGTGCGTGCCCACATGTTTCAGATTGTATCACACTCAAAAGAGTTTTTGGGAGCAACCGTGAGTCTAATAGTGTACTGCCTGGTCTGTATGGTTTTATATAGTTGTTCAGTTTAACGTTTGGCAATAGAATGATGTCTTTAGTTACTGCTGTTGTTTTTGTACTTATAGTTTTGTATTTAGTTGCAATTGGTTTGTGTTTTCTTTCTTGTTTAAAAAATTTTTATGACGATGTGCATGGACTGGCGCTTGGCTGGCGGTGTGCGTGGACTGGCGCTTGGCTGGTGGTGTGTGTGGATTGGCGCTTGGCTGGCGGTGTGCGTGGATTGGCGCTTGGCTGGCGGTGTGCGTGGGTGGACTGGTGCTTGGCTGGCGGTGAGTGGACTGGCTCTTGGCTTGCGGTGTGCGTGGATTGGTGCTTGGCTGGCGGTGTGCGTGGACTGGCACTTGGCTGGCGGTGTGCGTGGACTGGTGCTTGGCTGGCGGTGTGCGTGGACGGGTGCTTGGCTGGCGGTGTGTGTGTAGTGACTTGCTGCTGGTCACTACACACACTGCTAGCTAAATGCCACTCCACGCAATCCGTGAGCTGGTGTGGTTGCTGTGTCAGGAATGTGGGAGTGTGAAAGTGATGGGCCCTTGATTGGCGCTGTCTGCTGGTGTGAGTGTTGTAATGTGCTGGGCCCGCGGCTGGCGGTGTGAATGGTTTTGTATGTGTCACACGTATGAAAGGCGTATGAATGGCCTGTAAAGCGGTTGGTGCCTTGTCGTGGCTTTACAGCTGTCTGTCGCGGATACTTGGGCCTCCCACACGAGTGAGGCACCATTTTTATCGGAAGACCCGGGGGAACGCTGGGTGGTAGGAAATTTTGTGTCAGCCCGGTGATGCCACAACTTTTCCACACAAAATTGTGTGAAAAAAGTGATTTTTTTCAGCTAAATTTGAGGTTTGCAGGGGATTCTGGGTAAGAAAACGTTGGGGGATCCACGCAAGCTATACCTCCCTGGAATCCCCCGGGTGTCTAGTTTTCAGAAATGTGTGGGTTTGGTAGGTTTCCCTAGCTGGCTGCCGAGCACGGGGCCAAAAACCCAGGTGACCTCCCTTGCAAAACCAGGTCGTTTTGTGATAGGCAATTTCGATGTCGCCTCAATACGTTTTGGGCCCTTGCCTGTCGCGGGTACTTGGGCCTCGCACACGAGTGAGGCACCATTTTTATCGGGAGACACGGGGGAACACTGGGGGGTAGGAAATTTGTGTCAGCACGGTGATGCCACAACTTTTCCACACAAAAATGTGTGAAAAAGGTGATTTTTCAGCTAAATTTGAGGTTTGCAGGGGATTCTGGGTAAGAAAATGTTGGAGGATCCACGCAAGCCATACCTCCCTGGAATCCCCCGGGTGTCTAGTTTTCAGAAATGTGTGGGTTTGGTAGGTTTCCCTAGCTGGCCGACGAGCACGGGGCCAAAAACCCAGGTGACCCCCCTTGCAAAACCAGTTCGTTTTGTGATAGGCAATTTCGATGTCGCCTCAATACGTTTTGGGCCCTTGCCTGTCGCGGGTACTTGGGCCTCCCACACGAGTGAGGCACCATTTGTATTGGGAGACCCGGGGGAATGCTGGGTGGTAGGAAATTTGTGTCAGCCCAGTAATGCCATAACTTTCCCACACAAAAATCTGTGGGAAAAGTGATTTTTTCAGCTAAATTTGAGGTTTGCAGGGGATTCTGGGTAAGAAAACATTGGGGGATCCATGCAAGCCATACCTCCCTAGCATCCCCCGGGTGTCTAGTTTTCAAAAATGTATAGGTTTGCTAGGTTTCCGTAGGTGCCGGCAGAGCTAGGGTTCAAAAACTACAGCTAGGCACTTTGCAAAAAAAGGGTCATTATTCACTGTGAAAATGTGGTGTGTCCACCTTGCGTTTTGGGCCATTTCCTGTCGCGGGCACTAGGCCTACCCACACAAGTGAGGTACCATTTTTCTCGGAAGACTTTGGGGAACGCGGGGTGGGTGGGATTTTGTGGATCCACGCAGATTCCAGAACTTTCCACCACAGAAATGTGAGGAAAATGTGTTTTTTTTGACAATTTTTTAGGTTTGTAATTGATTCTGGGTAACAGAACCTGGTGAGAGCCAGTCAAGTCACCCCATCCTGGATTCCCCTGGGTGTCTAGTTTTAAAAAATGTATAGGTTTGCTAGGTTTCCCTAGGTGCCGGCAGAGCTAGGGTTGAAAAACTACAGCTAGGCACTTTGCAAAAAAGGGTCATTTTTCACTGTGAAAATGTGGTGTGTCCACCTTGCGTTTTGGGCCATTTCCTGTCGCGGGCACTAGGCCTACCCACACAAGTGAGGTACCATTTTTCTCGGAAGACTTTGGGGAACGCGGGGTGGGTGGGATTTTGTGGATCCACGCAGATTCCAGAACTTTCCACCACAGAAATGTGAGGAAAATGTGTTTTTTTTGACAATTTTTAGGTTTGTAATTGATTCTGGGTAACAGAACCTGGTGAGAGCCAGTCAAGTCACCCCATCCTGGATTCCCCTGGGTGTCTAGTTTTAAAAAATGTATAGGTTTGCTAGGTTTCCCTAGGTGCCGGCAGAGCTAGGGTTGAAAAACTACAGCTAGGCACTTTGCAAAAAAAGGGTCATTTTTCACTGTGAAAATGTGGTGTGTCCACCTTGCGTTTTGGGCCGTTTCCTGTCACGGGCACAAGGCCTACCCACACAAGTGAGGTACCATTTTTATCGGGAGACTTAGGGTAACACAGAATTGTAGAGCAACTGTTATTACCTATTGACTTTCGATGCATTTCTGCCTTCCAAATAAAAGACAATGGGGCCGATTCCGATCTCGGTCGGAGGCGCACCCAATACCATTCGGTCGGGAAAAAAGCCATGCGAATGCCTGTATCCCGACCGATCCGTACAGCATACCGAACGAGTAAGTACGATGCGCACAACAGCACAGAATCCGGTCGAGTCGTACTCACCCAATCCAGGTCCTGTTCTCCGACCGAGGCGAATCCGGAAACGCAGAATCGAGTCGCACGGAAGGGAAAATGCAGCTCCGTCCGGCCAAACAAGTACGATGCGCTTTCCGTACGCGCTGAACCCGTCGCTACGCACGGCACGTCAAAGCATCCGGGAGAGGCGCACATAAGCTCCGATTCGCGCCACAACACGATCCACGGCTACGAGGCGAACACGCCAGCGACGAGGACGACGCGAAGCGACGAGGACGACGCGAAGCAACGAGAAAGACGAACGACACGAACCAACCATGAATCCCTTCGTCCCGATCATACCAATATTCTACATTTACTACCGGAACAGGCACGGACGCGTACGGCGCAGAAGGTAAGTCAGACACCAATCACAAAACACATACAACACGTACACGACACATCACACACACACAGAGGGATGCAGAATTTACTTACACCAGCAACAGCAGCACCATAGGGGCGGGCTGCCCATCACCAATGCCACATATGCACACAGGGGCCTGAATGCGCACCACCACCCCTACCCAGGGGGGCCAGATGCCAACCACCACTACCAGCCTTAGCCAGGGGGGTGCCAGATGCCCACCACCACTACCACCCTTACCCAGGGGGGCTGGATGCATACCACTACTACCACCCTTAGCCAGGGGGGTGCCAGATGCCTACCACTACTACCACCCTAAGCCAGGGGGCTGGATGCCAACCACCACTACCACCCTTAGCCAGGGGGTGCCAGATGCCCACCACCACTACCACCCTTAGCCATGGGGGTGCCAGATGCCTACCACTACTACCACCCTTAGCCAGGGGGCTGGATGCCTACCACTACTACCACCCTTACCCAGGGGGGCTGGATGCCTACCACTACTACCACCCTTACCCAGGGGGGTGCCAGATGCCCACCACCACTACCACCCTTAGCCATGGGGGTGCCAGATGCCTACCACTACTACCACCCTGAGCCAGGGGGGGCTGGATGCCTACCACTACTACCACCCTTACCCAGGGGGGGCTGGATGCCTACCACTACTACCACCCTTAGCCAGGGGGGCCAGATGCCTACCACCACTACCACCCTTACCCAGGGGGCTGGATGCCTACCACTACTACCACCCTTAGCCAGAGGGGTGCCAGATGCCTACCACCACTACCACCCTTACCCAGGGGGCTGGATGCCTACCACTACTACCACCCTTAGCCAGGGGGTGCCAGATGCCCACCACCACTACCACCCTTACCCAGGGGGCTGGATGCCTACCACTACTACCACCCTTACCCAGGGGGGCTGGATGCCTACCACTACTACCACCCTTAGCCATGGGGGTGCCAGATGCCTACCACTACTACCACCCTTAGCCAGGGGGGGCTGGATGCCTACCACTACTACCACCCTTACCCAGGAGGGGCTGGATGCCTACCACTACTACCACCCTTACCCAGGGGGGTGCCAGATGCCCACCACCACTACCACCCTTAGCCATGGGGGTGCCAGATGCCTACCACTACTACCACCCTTAGCCAGGGGGGCTGGATGCCTACCACTACTACCACCCTTACCCAGGGGGCTGGATGCCTACCACTACTACCACCCTTACCCAGGGGGGCTGGATGCCTACCACTACTACCACCCTTAGCCAGGGGGTGCCAGATGCCTACCACCACTACCACCCTTACCCAGGGGGGCTGGATGCCTACCACTACTACCACCCTTAGCCAGGGGGTGCCAGATGCCTACCACCACTACCACCCTTACCCAGGGGGCTGGATGCCTACCACTACTACCACCCTTAGCCAGGGGGTGCCAGATGCCCACCACCACTACCACCCTTACCCAGGGGGCTGGATGCCTACCACTACTACCACCCTTACCCAGGGGGCTGGATGCCCACCACCACTACCACCCTTAGCCATGGGGGTGCCAGATGCCTACCACTACTACCACCCTTAGCCAGGGGGGGCTGGATGCCTACCACTACTACCACCCTTACCCAGGGGGGGCTGGATGCCTAACACTACTACCACCCTTACCCAGGGGGGTGCCAGATGCCCACCACCACTACCACCCTTAGCCATGGGGGTGCCAGATGCCTACCACTACTACCACCCTTACCCAGGGGGGGCTGGATGCCTACCACTACTACCACCCTTACCCACGGGGGCTGGATGCCTACCACTACTACCACCCTTAGCCAGGGGGGTGCCAGATGCCTACCACCACTACCACCCTTACCCAGGGGGGGCTGGATGCCTACCACTAGTACCACCCGTAGCCAGGGGGGTGCCAGATGCCTACCACTACTACCACCCTTACCCAGGGGGGGCTGGATGCCTACCACTACTACCACCCTTAGCCAGGGGGCTGCCAGATGCCTACCACTACTACCACCTTTACCCAGGGGGGGCTGGATGCCTACCACTACTACCACCTCTACCCATGGGGGGCTGGATGCCTACCACCAACACCACCCCCACTCATAGGATGGACAATGCATGACACAACCAGCACACCACAACCTAGGGAATGCAAGAAAAAGACATCCCCCCAACACCATGACAAGCGTGTGTAGACTGTGTCAAATGCCTACAACACTGAACATGACTTTGAACATACAATGTGACCCCTATCACATGTGCCACACATATATGTGTGTGGCCCCCACAATGCAAGCAGGCCATGACCATTGTGGCAATGGGGTCCAAAACCCCATCATCACAGTGACCAAAATGTAAGTGTGGGGTCCATAGCTGAAGCACATTTTGAACATTGTGGCAATGGGGTCCAAACCCCCATCATCACAGTGACCAAAATGTAAGTGTGGGGTCCATAGCTGAAGCACATTTTGAACAGTGTGGCAATGGGGTCCAAACCCCCATCATCACAGTGACCAAAATGTAAGTGTGGGGTCCATAGCTGAAGCACATTTTGAACATTGTGGCAATGGGGTCCAAACTCCCATCATCACAGTGACCAAAATGTAAGTGTGGGGTCCATAGCTGAAGCACATTTTGAACAGTGTGGCAATGGGGTCCAAACCCCCATCATCACAGTGACCAAAATGTAAGTGTGGGGTCCATAGCTGAAGCACATTTTGAACATTGTGGCAATGGGGTCCAAACTCCCATCATCACAGTGACCAAAATGTAAGTGTGGGGTCCATAGCTGAAGCACATTTTGAACAGTGTGGCAATGGGGTCCAAACCCCCATCATCACAGTGACCAAAATGTAAGTGTGGGGTCCATAGCTGAAGCACATTTTGAACATTGTGGCAATGGGGTCCAAACCCCCATCATCACAGCGACCAAAATGTAAGTGTGGGGTCCATAGCTGAAGCACATTTTGAACAGTGTGGCAATGGGGTCCAAACCCCCATCATCACAGTGACCAAAATATAAGTGTGGGGTCCATAGCTGAAGCACATTTTGAACATTGTGGCAATGGGGTCCAAACTCCCATCATCACAGTGACCAAAATGTAAGTGTGCGGTCCATAGCTGAAGCACATTTTGAACAGTGTGGCAATGGGGTCCAAACCCCCATCATCACAGTGACCAAAATGTAAGTGTGGGGTCCATAGCTGAAGCACATTTTGAACATTGTGGCAATGGGGTCCAAACTCCCATCATCACAGTGACCAAAATGTAAGTGTGGGGTCCATAGCTGAAGCACATTTTGAACAGTGTGGCAATGGGGTCCAAACCCCCATCATCACAGTGACCAAAATGTAAGTGTTGACAAAGAAAGAGCTGCAACTGCCAAACTGCATGGATGATTCCTGGTCACAGAACATAAAACACATCAGTGGCAAAGTAGTGCATGTGTCCCATTGCAACATAAATTGGGGGAGCCAAATACTGCAGTGAAAATAAGACATACCTTTGGCCATGTGCAGACAAACAACACCCATGGGGGCTGACACTGTCAACATTCATCAATGACACAATGACAGAAGTGACCATCAGAATGCAGACCCACATATTTGCACCAATGGGCACACAAATGCAGATACCCTGTGGAGACTGTAGATGTGAGGTGAACAGATACCATACCATGGCAGCAATGGGACACACAAACCATGATCATTGTGCTGACCGATGACCTAGGAGTCCCAGGGACAGCAGGGGAAAGCCACCAAACTACATACAGCCAATGGCACACCCAAGATATGCCAATGCAGTGGTGCAGATGCACAAACACAAACAGGCAGACCCACACTGCACATCATACACAACAGGTGAGGGGGGGTGCCAGTGTCCCCAGGCAACCACACAACACATGAGGAGACCTGAATACCAATCATACAGATGTGCATACAGTGCCACACAAAGGTAACTCATGGATCCAAATCCCCTATGTGGGCAAGCAGGCATTGTCAGATGAGAGGGAGCACAAATCACACATGTCACACAGGCACGTAGGAACAGCAACTGACACAGCAAGACACAGACACACCACAGCACTACCCCCAGGGCCCCCACAATGTGGTGACCCTGGGCTGCATTACAATCCCACTGTGATGACAAAGCTAAATGTCGTTCACACTGTGAACCACAGTCATGTGTCCTGAGCAACAAACTACCATCACACCTACACAAGCACAAATCAATCAGCACGGCCAGTAAGCCAAGGCCAACATGGAGGCAGGGGTCTAGCCGGGCAACAACTCTCATCTGCACACACTCAACACCACACCCCTCGACCTCCAACAATGTGCAGCAGTGAAGCACACATGCACTGGTGACATTGCACATGCACCCATGACTATTCCAGGGTGGTGGGTGGGAACCAAGGTGCAGAAACACATCACACATGGCCACTCAACAAGACTCCTGAATGTCTGACACACTGCACACTACGCTGTACATGGACATGACGGCAATACCACACCAACCAATGGGATCCCAGCCACAGTCACACACCAATGAAGAAGCCAAGGTCACCCACAAAGAACACACATAGACAACAACCAACATTGCAGCCCGGACCCTGAGGAGTGCCAGCAGTCACACACACAACGTGTCACAATCACTGAAAGATAACACAAACTGGAAATCACATGACAGGGGCAAACAACAAGTGCCAAGGGGAAACCTGACTGTGACCCATCTGCGTCTGCACACAAACTCAGCCCTGACAGCAAACACACCTATGGGTGACACCCTGATGACCAGTAATGTGCCATGCACCCACATCACAGAGAACCCAGGGAGAAGACTTTGGGGGAACATAGGTCAACTCAGCAAGCATCACAAACAGGTACAACACTAGGGATCACAGCATGCACAGCTAAACGGAAGTGAACACACAGACATGCACATACAACACACACCTTGGGCGCAGGCAATGTCACAGGAGTACACACTGCCATGAGGGGACTCCACTCCTGTGTGAGGAAAGCTGTGCCATATGTTGCCTCAGTAGGGCCCCATCATGACAGCTGAGCACTTGGTCACACAATCAACAATTAGCACCAAATGAGGGCTCCCGTCACATCAGCCTGGTCATGGAAGTGCCAACGAAATCATCAGCACAGATCCAACACACTTGTATAGCAATGTTGCACTGACAACACAGATGAGTCCTTCCCCATTGATGCCCAAACCTGCATGTCCAGTGGAGATGGCCACACGGTCAGGGAAGTAGACGAATTGAACAATGGCAGGCACAACAGATGTGCAGGGGTGGAAGCCACAGATGTGAAATAGCTAATGTAAGTAGGAAATCCCATTGCCAAATACTGAACACATGACACCCTCAGATGCTGCTATGGATGACATGGATACACCACAGGATAGGACACATTCCCCCTGGACCACATGGGTTCCTGCACAGTAACACTTCATTATCATGAGACCAAATATCACCATCACTGCAGCAAGGGCATGGTTAGCATCATCAACAACATGTACATCAGAAGCATAAGCACTAGAGAACAGAAAGTTGCTTTATTCAGCATATGTGTGTAATGAAAACTGAAAGTCCAGAAAAACACAAAGGCCAATGGCCAGTCCATTGTCAAAGTCCAAACAGGGTAACAGTGGCAGATGTCACCCTACGCATGCCTGCACAAAACCAGGGACAATCCACTAGGAGGGGCAACCGGGTGGGCAGGCCAGGCACCGCAGGGACAGGATCAGGGCTCACCAGGATGAAGCAGGGAAGGGGTGGTGGGTGCTGGAGAGCCACTGACAACTGCAGTGGAGGTGTCTGACATGGTGTGTGCCGGCACAACTGGGGGGCATGACTCAGATGTTGTGGGTGCCGGCACGACTGCCCTGCAGATGGAGTGGACAGGTCCGCCACTGCAGTGCCCAAGTCAGACAGGGTGGTAGTGGACTACACTGTAGTGCCTACCACGGGCGGAGGAGAATGGGGAACAGGCAAGGTGGGCTGGACAGAGGGGGCGGACACCCTCACCACATCAGTGGCACAGACAAGCGCAGCGGGGGGTGTGGTGCCGGGAGAGCAAGTGGCAGGGGGAGAAGGTCGGATCCTCTTGGGGATGGTATATCTGTGGGTGGGGGAACCTGGGGCAGGGTGTGGTGGGGGCACCTGTGGAGTGGGGGCCTGAGGGATGGAGGAAGGAGACCTGGTGCCTGAGCTGCAGGGCGGCGGCGGGGTCTTGCTCTTATGACTCCGGGGGACTTGTGGGTGGGGGCCTCAGTCTGTCTGCGCCTGGGGGAGGGTGTCCGGGGGCGAGGGGCACTCTGCTCCGTGTGGGTGGGCTTCCTCTTCCCCCTGAATGCTGTATCAGCTGGATCGGAGGGGAAGAGGCCGAGGTCACTGAGGAAGAGCCGCTGGGTCTTTGGGGTTGCAGGTGAGGCAAGGGAGGGTGCTTTGGAGGGAGAGGCAACTGAGGACTGCGCAGTGCTCATGGATGCGTGTGTGTGTTCCAGGGCCCCATCCCCTGTGAGTCTGGTTTCAGTCCCCTGACTGTGCGTGCGTGTGCGTTTTGTTTGTGGCGTGTGTGTCTGTGTGCTGGATGTGTGTGTGCTGGTGTGTGCCTGTGCCGGTGTGTGTGTGCTTGGGACCGGTAAGGTGCTGGGGAGTGTGGATGGAGCAGAGGCAGGAGGGGTGAGGGACTGTCTGAGGAGGGACACTGCTGCCGTCAGGGAGGAGTCCATGGACCTATTGCCCCTCTGTAGGTCAGACATGCCCGATGAGATGCCCTCCATGAACGACACCAGCTGAGTCAACAGAGCGGTGTGCACATGGAGGACACTCAGCATGGCTGTCTGCCCTACATGGAGCTGGCGAAGGAGGTACACAGACTCCTCACTCAGGGCAGCAGGGGACACAGGGGCAGGGGGTGCGGTGCCTGGCCCAAAGGAGACACGCTCCCGAACATGGGAGCCTCCACAGACCTGGGGAATGGGAGCCGATGGGAGGGCGGTGGTGGTGCTGGTGGTGGCGGGGACAGCAACACTAGCTGGGGTGTGGTGGCTGCTGACACCCGCCTCCATAAGGGAGTCATCCTCCGAGTTGCTCTGGTCCTCAGCTGAGGTGGATGGTGCTGAGGACTCCTCGGTGTGGCTCCCCTCGCCCTCCGTGCCACTGGGTCCCTCCGACCACTCCTCGGCTGCTGACCCAGTCTGGCTCTCCGGCTCCTCCTGGTCCGTGGAGCTGTCCCCTTCCGTGGCCGTGGATGTATCTGCAAACAATGGGGAAACAGACAGACATCAGTCACCTGCACCAAACGCACACACCACTGTGAGCACAGCACATTACAGAGCAAGCCCTGGCATCATTAGTTGTACATTGCTAAAAGTGCCCTAACTGAACAGGAGAAGCCAATTGTCAGTCTGATGCCAACCATGGCACTCACATCCCACATGGCCTTGCACCCATCTGTCTGGTGTCTGTTGGATAGCAACACCCCAGTGTGGACACATGCACCAACTACACAGTAGTTGGACAGTGCAGAGGACACGGTGTAGCATGTGGACATGCACACATCACAACTCTTGCCACTGAGTCAGTACAGGTTTCTGGATGAAAGGGACGCCCAGAGTCAAATAGGAAATGCATGTGATGCATACCAGCGACAGACACCATGATGCACCCATGTCCTGATAGCCATCGCCACAATGGTGTGCATGTAGCACATGTCACTCCCCTGCAGGATCACCAATAAGTAGACACATGCCATGGCGGAGGAATGACTGCTAAGTCATACATCACTGTCTCAGTGATGTATGACTTGGCAGCCAGACAACAACACTCTGCACTGTGTCACAATAGTAGGTCATGGGGAATGCAAGTCCTGGAGCTGCACAAGTGCACATGTACATCCCCCACACAACACATCATCTTAACCCTCATCTGTCCAGGTCATACCGATTGGACATATGGGAGACCTGTGACACTACCCTCTGAACCTGAGCCCCTCACAATCTGCTGTGAATGGGGAACAGCTGCCTGAACTTCACATTCGCATACCCCAGTCTGCACGGGCAGCTGATCAAACACCTATGTGACACACAAGTATCGTCTCCTATGGTCACATCTCCAGTGGCATGCTGAGCCCCTACCGAGAAACACCCCAGCAGTCCTGGCAACAAATCCACAGCACACTGACACAGAGGCAGACACCTGAGGGGTCAAATCACTGCGCACAATGTGTCAGCTGATACACGGGAGTGGGAGTACAGAGTGCATTGCATGGCCTGGAGTAGGCATGACTGTCCTGCCCCACATGAATGAGGGATGAGCCCTGGACAGTGGATAGCTGGCTATGTATGTGTGACACACGTAATCTGCACACTCCTGGGGCCCAAACATTGTTCCCACCCGCTGCATGGGTGTGTGCCAGATACCCCAGGCACATGTGGTGGCTCAGCTCAGCAAGTGGACCGCATATCAAAGCAACACGCAGATTACATGTCCGAACACAGGCGTTGTGTGAACAATGGACCCACCCATGATGCCCACAACAGAGTTAGGGAAACAGATGCTGTCCCCCACCTTTAGTGAAGCAAACTGCAAGGACACAGTCCCAAGTGACACAATTCCCTGAATGTAAGGGCCACACCTGGGTATCAGATGAGGAGTGGGCAGTGCACAATAGAGGGACATGGCTCCTGGACAACATGACTGCTGTACTGTGGCAGTTTAACCAGGCCAGAGGAGGGCTCATAGCATGTAATACAGAGTTCACAGTGCAGTCTTTGACTCACCCCTCCTTGCTGCTGTCTGGCTTTCAGCTGCCCATCCAGGTCTGGAAACACCACCGCCAGGATCTGGAGCATGTGGGGGTCAGGGTCCGTGTTCCGCCCCTCCTGCGAGGAGGCAACAGCTTCAGCTGGACCCGTGCAATCCTCCGGGTCCAGCCCCGAAGGTCCTGCCACCTCTTCTGGCAGTTGCGGATCCGGCGCTTGTAGAGCCCCACGGACCAGACAGCCCGGACGATGTCCTTCCAGATCTCCTGCTTCCGATGGGCATTAACCTGTCAGGATGACAAAGTGAAAAGGCCATTACTACACATGCAACATATCCGTGCATGACACAGTTGTATATACATGTCTCAATCACAGGGGCACATGATGTACACAGGCAGTGCAACGCTGCCCATGGACAGTTTGCCAGACGTCACTACATGGTATCATTGCATGGGAAGTAAAACCTTGTTCAAATGCACTGTCACTGCACCATACCTGTCCAGTGCATGTCACTACACACTATGGGGGGTGACAACTACTCAGTGAGCCTGCTAGCCAGTGGCGTGCAGACTTTCAGCCTTGCTAGTCAGACAAAATGCACATTCAGAAAGGCAGTGCACAGAACACTCACCTGCTCCCCTGGTGTCCCATACAGCTTGCTGTACTGTGGAAGTAGGCTGTCCAGCAGGGCCTGGTTCTCCTCAAGGCTGAAGGCTGGGGCTCTCTCCACAGTACGTGCCATTGCAGGGTCCAGAGGGGCAGAGACGGCAGCAGCGTAGTGGCAGATGTCGTCCTGGAGCATGTAGTGCAGGCAAGTGAGCTCTCAGGGGAACAGCCAGCAATATATATGTGCTGGAGAGGCAGATACTGTCCCTTGTGTCCAAAGTGATAGGTCCAAGTCGTTTGCATCTTCTGAATCTGGCCAATCCATGGAATAGCAGCACCAATACACGCCCACAGCATCCTTCAAATCTTCAACTTCATGACATACATGATTTTGCAACATTGTTGTGGGTGACCAACTAAATTTACAGCAACCGACTCGTTCGAATTTCGAAAACGCGTCCGTTGCCAGGCTAGGCCATTGTCAATGGGTGCGCACCTATCGGTCCATTGCGGTACAACGCGTACAGGGGTACAACGCGTACCCGCACACATTGAATGCAATGGGCCGGCCGGGGGCACCGATCGGTCCATTGCTGATCAACGCGTACAGGGGTACAACGCATACCCGCACACATTGAATGCAATGGGCCGGCCGGGGGCACCGATCGGTCCATTGCGGTACAACGCGTACAGGGGTACAACGCGTACCCGCACACATTGAATGCAATGGGCCGGCCGGGGGCACCGATCGGTCCAGTGCTGATCAACGCGTACAGGGGTACAACGCGTACCCGCACACATTGAATGCAATGGGCCGGCCGGGTGCACCGATCGGTCCATTGCTGTTCAACGCATCCCTGTACAAGTGACTGGCATATGTCACCATGCCTGTCTCAGATGGACATATGCCAGCCACAGATAGCTCCCAGGGAGTGAGGGGCACACCTACAACACGACAGCCTGTCCAAACTGTATGATAAGGCATGTAAGGCTGCATTTCCTATTGTGTGTATGTTGGTGTACATGTCCTGTGGGTGTCACCTGGGGGCAGCCACCCCCAGGCTGTGCACGTGTTCATGGGGACAGGATCCTGGGTGTTACGTGTACATGACCACTGTGATGTGCAACTGTTCATATCTGTGCATGTGCCATGGTCACATTTCACGGTGGTGTATGTGTATATCATGTCACATACCCCGTGAGTCCCATGTGGGACGGTATGTTTGAGCCAGGGTGTCCCAGTGGCACAATAGTGATGGTCCTCCACAGTCTGTGTGCATGTAGTGTTTACAATGTCTCTGATTTCATGTGCACAATGGGAGACAGTCTCCACATCCACGTTGTGTGTGCATGGACTTTGATGTTGTGCGTGTGTGTGTCACAGACGCCCATGTCTGTCCTGCAGTGGCAAGTGGGACCACTACCTGTGGGGGTCATAGTTGTTTTGCTGTGGTGTATACATGATACTCCATGTAATGCCAGTGTCCATGTGGCAATACAGGGTCCCTGGGGATGTACCTGTCGTTGAGCTGTGATGCCTGGGGCACATCTGTCCTCACATGTCACTGTGGGGGGTGATTGTGACACGGCAGCAGGAGATGGGAACTGTGACACGGCCTCATGATATCCAATGGGCCAACCTGGGACTTATTGATGCCACTTGTTGAACCATGATGACAGATGTTGGCCATGTATGTACCATACATGTCCTTACGGAACTGCACACTTCATGTAGTTGTGCCTCATAATGATGTATGTTGGGATATTGAGTGTGTTCAATGCCGCATATGTGGGCTGACTGACAATCTTGCTTTCTTCTCCTCTGCACTGCAGGGCTCCTGCTGTCCATCGACCATTCCCAGACCTGGCAACGATGGTGGAACGGGACAGCATCCGACGGTACCGCTTCACCAGGCAGCTGGTTGAGGATTTGGCAGTGCAGTTGGCCCCACATTTGCAGCCTGGCCGGCCGTATCCTACAGCGCTGACCCCCAAGGTGAAGGTGATGGCAGCCCTACACTTCTTTGCCACCGGTACCTTCCAACATACTGTGGCGACTGCTGGTGGGATGTCACAGACCATGTTGAGCCGTGTGCTCCGCGATGTTTTGGTGGCAATGTTGCTATTCCTGAACCGGTACATCTATTTCCCTAGATTGCAACGACTCACTGACGTGAAGAGTGACTTCTATGCCCTGGGGAGGATGCCGCATGTCATTGGCTCCATTGATGGGACACATGTGGCTTTGGTACCACCACAGGCCCAGGAGCAGGCCTACAGGAACCGCAAGCACTACCACTCGGTCAATGCACTGGTGGTGTGTCTTGCAGATATGACCATCACACACGTGTGTGCCCGTTTCCCTGGTTCAGCACACGATGCCTTTGTGATGAGGAGTAGTCGCATCCCCAGGATGATGGCACAGATGCAGAACCAGCGTGCCTGGCTTGTCGGTGTGTACTGACTTTGTGCCATTGTGTGTGATCTGATCTGTAGTATTCCGCCCACTTTTCCAAGTCAGCTAATGTGCACTTGTCTGTCCGTAGGTGACTCGGGATACCCCAACATGCCGTGGTTGCTGACACCCCTCAGGAACCCTGTGACACCAGCCCAGATGCGCTACAATGAGGCACATGGTCGGACCAGGAGAGTGATTGAGCGGACATTTGGTCTCCTGAAGAGCCGCTTCCGCTGCCTGGACAAGACCGGAGGGTCCCTCCCATATGACCCTGCGAAAGTGTGCAAGATTATCATCGTCTCCTGCATGCTCCACAACCTGGCAGTGCGGAAGGAGTTGCCTCTCATCCAGGATGACAATGACCAACATCCGCCACCTGTGGAGGATCCTGGCCTGGACCACGATGCCAGTGATGATGATGATGATGAGGGTGATGTCCGCACACAGCTCATCACCAACTTCTTTAGCTGAATGTGAGTATCCTGAGGTGTCATGTCAATGATGTGAGTTGGCATGATATGTGTAGGTGGTGCTCTGGTGCTATTGGAGTGTGTCCATGGGCTACTTGACTGGATGTGTGTAGCGATGTGTGCTTACAGGTGGTCTGTACTCCCCAACAGTGTTGACATGCTAACTTGGTTCTGGGTGGGTATCTTGTAACATGTATTGTGCATGAGTTTTGCTGTTCTGTCCTGTTCTCCATTGCTTTTGACTGTGTGTCATTTCTGTCCTTCACAGGGTACTTTCAGATTCGTTTGGTCAACTGTGTCCACCGACGACGTGATTGTACTTCCAGGGTGGTAGCTGTTGTGTCCCTACAGGTGATGTGCGCCACACCCATGGACTTCCTTCCTCCTACAGTTGTTGACTGTGTGCCCGCTGCCAGGTGGGATTACCTTGCATCTGTAGTGGTTACGACATGTTGCAACTGTGTAATAAACCTGTGCTTCACTTTGTGATGTGCGTTGTCTGTGGTCACACATTTGACTGCCATTTGCTTACTGCACCTGTGGGCTACTTGACTACAACTGGGAATAGGTGTGGTGTCTGTGCATTGCACCGTCTTCCCTGGCAACATCAGTGTAGGCAATGAGTCAGATGGCCTAGGTGTGTATGTGTTGTGTAGCCCTGGTGGTGTGTCTCCCTCATATGTGTCACGTTGCCTTTACTCACATGCCTGTGTTGTACTTGCTGTTGCAGTTCGCATACACAGTGTAATTTTGCAGTTCATCATCACCATAACAGCACCCACGTTGGAATCACAACAGAGGCAAGTATGGTGTATTAGTGTGTTTATTGTGATACATTTGTGTGAATAGTGCATAGGATGGGTAGTGCTGTACATATCTTGCAATCAGAAGTTCCTAGGTGAATTGAAAGTCCTGGTAGACAAAATCCCCAGTATCGGGGCCACAGTTGTCTGAGACATTGGTCCAACTTGTACTCCCCATGCAATGTGTGGGAGTTGTGTTGCCGTCAACAGGGTGAACAGTCTGTGCACAAAGGTGAACATCCAGAACAGGTTCAGGCTTCCTGGGAGTTGCGCTTGGCCATCGGCCTCTCACTTGCCCCTCCTCGGACGACCCCTCTTCTTTGGGGGCCCCTCAAGTACAGGCTGCTGCGGTGCAGGGGACTCTCCGCCTGAGTCATCCTCCCTCCCTGTGGCAGTTGCAGTTTGTTCAGCACCAGATGTTGTTGGCACACAGGGAGGTGTGGACTGGTTGCTGTTCATCTGGCGGAGGCATTGTAAAATGTCCCTGTGCACCGCCGTCATCTCTTGCAGTGCGTCCCACTTGGACTCCACGCGGGACATGTGTGAGTCCAAGCGGGCATGATGGGCAGCCTGCTGCTGTTTCATGTCTCTGAGGAGCCCCACTACCTGGCTGAGATCTCCGGTGCTGGACTGGTACGCATCGGCTATGCGTACCAGTTGTGGGTCATCATGCACACCAGCAACCTCTGCAAGCAGCGACCTCTGTCTCCCACCCTCCCACCACCCCTGCCGACATGTGCAGTGCGTGCAGTGGCACGCACAGATGACCCTGGTCCCCCTTGGGGGTTGGTGGTGGTGGTGGTGTCCATGGCCCCACGTTGGTCCAGGGTCCCTGTGCTGGTGTTGCTCCTTGTTCTGTCCATGTCGGCAGGGATGGTATTTGTGGTGACAGTCGTTGGAGGGGTGGGGCAGGGGGTGCAGCTGGTGGTCCTGCTGGTGCTGCATGTAGACTTGCACCGGATGTGCCAGGTTGGTCTTCTTCGTCCGAGGAGGGCAGAGGCTGTACGACACCAGTGAGCTCCGCATCCTCTTGAGCCTGGGACTGGGACTCCTCAGCGTCTGCTGCTGTGTCCCCATCATCACCTGTTTTTGGGAGACACACACAATGTATGTTATGTTTCTGCAGGCATCAATGGTTGACACACCTGACAGTTGTGACTGTGCCTCTGGGTGCGGGCCTGTACATTGCATTGTCCTAAGTCGTCACAGTCAGGGGTTGATATTGGTGTGGCACATTGTCCTGCATTATTTGGGCATTTCTGTGTAATTTGTTGGGGTGTGAACATGGTCTGCATTGGTTGTATTTGGTTGACAGCCGGCCCTCCTTCCCACCCAGCCAGTCAGTTATCCCACCATGGACTGTGCTTGCATTGCAGGGAGTGGATGTTGTCTCTCAGGATGTCAGTCAGTGGTGTTGTGCTGTTTGTTGGTGCACAGTTCCCAGCAGGGCCTTGTGCTCCCCACAGCAGTAGCCAGTGTCAGCCATCTTGTGAGTCCTTCTCCACTCCCTGTGATGTGAGCATGGTTCAGGGTGGTGTTGATGGGACAGTTGTGGGGGTGAGCTATGTCTGTGACTATGACTCCCATCATGCTATTGCCTCCACCACACTTCCCAGCATTCCCATACTTACTTGCTTTTGTGGGGAGTTCAGTGTGTGTGGGTGTGAGAGCAATGGCAAGATGGCTGACAGTGGTGTCCTGCTGTTGGTTGGTGTGCAGTTCCCAGCATGCCCTTGTGATCCCCACGACACAGCAACAGTGTCAGACATCTTTGATGGGCCTTTCCACTCTCTGTGGGATGTGCATGCGTGAGTGTGAGCTTGCTGGGCCATGTGGTGGGGGATGTAGAGCTGTGACTACGACTCCCATCATGCTATTGCCTCCACCCCCCTTCCCAGCATGCCCATCCTTCCTTCCTTTTGACTCTGCTTCCCTGTGGGGTGGGCTGCCTGTGCTGACAGGATGGCTGGGAGTGTTGTCCTGGCAGTTGTTTGGCTGAAAGTCCCAAGAGTGTCCCTGTGCTTCACACGACATAACCCAGGGTGGAGGTTCTTTGTGGGATCTTGAGTTAGGATGTGTGGCATTGCATTCTCCCAGGTGGGTTATGTGGAGTATGTGTTGAGGGTGTGTGTGAGGGGAGGTGCTTGTGACTATGGTCAGTGCTGCGAGTCCTCCTTCCCACCCAGCCAGATATCCCACCATGGAACGTGCTTCCATTGCAGGGAGTGGAAGTTGTCTCTCAGGATGTCAGTCAGTGGTGTCCTGCTGTTGGTTGTTGCACAGTTGCCAGCAGGGCCTTGTGCTTCCCACAGCAGTAGCCAGTGTCAGCCATCTTGTGAGTCCTTTTCCACTCCCTGTGATGTGCGCATGGTTCATGGTGGTGTTGATGGGACAGTTGTGGGGGGCAATATGTGTGACTACGACTCCCATGATGCTATTGGCTACACTGACTTGCCCAGCATACACAGAATTCCTTTCTTTCAGTGGTCTTCACTGTGTGTTGGTGTTGTAGTGGTGGCTACATGTCTGGATGTGTTTGTTAGTTCTATTTGTGCCACTGCCTAGCTCTAGTTGTAGTTGTGTTTGTACATGTGATGACACGGTTAAATGTAACTTTGAGATGGCATGTGTTGTGTTTATCTGACTGACATACACATTTTGGGATGATTCTGTTCTGGTTGCTGTGTAATTGCTATGAGTGCATGGTTTGACTCTCCCCTTGACAGTGATGTGTGTGTGTATTGTGGCAGAATATTGTGTACATTTGTTGTGTACTCACCAGGCTCTGGGATGTTCTCTAGTCCATATACGCTCACTGGCGGAAGGATGGCCCGCACCTTCTCCTCCCAGGGCCTGAGGTATACTGGCTTGGCAGGAGGGCCACTGCCGGTGTATTGGGTCAGGAGGTAGTCTTTCTTGAGCAGGTCCCGTACCCTCCTGCGCACGTCATACCACCTGTTCTGGATGTAGGTCTTTGTGCGCAGACATGGTGATTGTGCGTTCACCCTGTTGATGATCCTCTCTCACATCTTGGTTTTCTGGGAGATGGGGGTCTGTTGGACCAGTGTGCCAAACAGCTGTGGCTCAACCCTGAGGATCTCATCTACCATGACTTCCAATTCACAATCTAGGAACTTGTGATTCTTCTTGGGGGGCATGGTGATGGGTGGTGATGGTGAGTGATGTGTGTGTTGATGTGCAGGTGAGGGTGTGTGAGTGTGTGTTTTGCTTTGTGTGTGTGAGGTAGGTATTTGTTGGTGTGCTGATGGTGTGTGGCTTGTGTGAGGGATGAGCTGTGGGTGTGTGGTTGCTGTCTGTTGGGTGCTGGCAGTAGAATGGCATTTGCAAAGGATCATGGTTGGGATTTGTGTCCTTTATATGGGTGGAGTTGTGGGTGTGTCTTTGTTCTCTGTCCCCACCCCCCCCCCCCAGTATTTATTGGCTTTGTAATTGCTTGTTTGGCCTTTTTTTGTGTAATTTTTCCTTTGTACTGTCTGTGCATGTTGGAAACGTTCTTGTGACCGAGTCGGACCCTGCAGTTGTCTCGTACGGTCTTCTTCGTTTCGTTCACGCTGTGTTTGTGCAGTTTTCTATGCTGCGTACGCGTCGGTCGCGGTGTTTTGTGTTACTTCGGCTCGGTTTTGTATGCGTGTCAGTCGTACGGCTTGTCCTCCGTCCGACTCGGTCGTGGTTTTCGCGCCTTGCATCGTACTTTGCGGTTTGGAGTTCGCGTGTACGTTTCGGTTGGATTTGTTCCGGGTGCGTGTCGGTCGGTTCGATTCGCGTGTTTTTCCGGCCGGATTGCTGTTTTCCGTGCGGCTCGGTCGTTCGGCTTGGGTTCAGTACGTGTCGGTCGGATTTTGCATGCCTTGCATCGTACTTGGCGTGTCGGGCGCCACAGGTACGTGTCGGTCGGAATAAATTCCGGCTCCGAGTCGGTCGGTGCTTTTTCCGGCCCGAATCGGAATCGACCCCTAAGTGTAAAAAAGAAGTCATTTTGAAAAATGACCTATAATTCTCATGCTAGTATGGGTACTCCCAATTTCGGAAATGTGCAAATATCTACTGTTTCTAAACTCTATATTTTGTTCCCATTTCAGAAATACATAGGTGTCTTTCATACCGATTTTTCCATGTATACATTTTCCCAAATTAATTGCTATATACCCGGTACATAATAAAAAAACATTGCAAGACGCTGCTCAGCTATTGGCACTGGGTTCGTCGGGTTATTGGTGAACCTACAAGTCCTATATATCCCCACAACCAAAAAGGTCCAGCAAATGTAACAGTATATTGCTTTCAAACAGTTGTCATAATTAGAAGAAGTTACAGGTGAAAACGTTGACACAAATGGCTGTTAAACTAATTTTCAATTTTTCCTATATTTAACTGTTAGTTTCTATGAAGAAACCTTGAAGGATCTACACAAATGACCCCTTGCTGAATTCAGAATTTTGTCTACTTTCCTAAAATGTATAGCGTTCCAGGATCCATTATTGCTTTTATACCCATTTCTACCATTAACTGGAAAGAGGTTGAAAGCACAAAAAATAGCAAAAATAGGCTATGTCCCAGAAAAAGGCCAAAACTGTGTAAACATTTTTGGTTTTCTGAAAAAAGTCTGCTTGTCCCTGAAATCTGGGAAGATGGTGATTTCAGCACCACAACCTCTTTTTTGATACCACTTGCAGGGAAAAAACCAGACGCTTTCATCTGGAGCCCTTTTTTCCCATTTTTCCCAAAAAACACAAAATTTAGCTGTATTTTGGCTAATTTCTGGGTCCCCTCCAAGGGAATCCACAAACCCTGGGAACCTTTAGAATTCCCATGATGTTGGAAAAAAAGGGCGCAAATTTGGCGTGGATACCTTATGTGGTCAAAAAGTTACAGGGACCTAAGTGCAAACTACCCCAAATACCAAAAAAAGGCTTAGCACAGGGGGGGAAAAGGCCTAGCAGTGAAGGGGTTAAACAACAGCCAAAAATAAGTCTTCTTGCTAAGGCATTCAACACACTACCTAATTTTATTCACTTTCATGCTGTCACCATCCAATGAAATATATCTTTAAAAGAAACACCTCAATTGTAACTCCTTTTTATTTGGAAAACTACCATATTCAGCTCCAGCCTTCTCCTCCTTCACTTCAAAATGCTTAGAGTATGGATTGTGGGCCACAGTTATATATATTGGGCTAAAGAGGCTGCAAAAAAGAGAAGTATTGACAGAGACTTGGGTTTGCCAAATGTTCAGATTACTTGGCTTGGCCAGAGATGGTTAAAGTTTCATCAGTTGCTGGCTTTGGTTAAATCCATTGTGGATTCCCAAGCTCCTCACCTCATGATTCTGCACTGTGGTGGCAATGACCTAGGCACATTGACTGGGGTAGGGCCGGAAATCCTAATGAAAAAAACCTTTGCAGAACTGATGTCGCTTTTCCCTCACACTGTCTTGGTTTACTCTAATATATGCCAAAGACAGAAATGGAAGTGGTCAAATCAATTCTGTCCACAGATTGACAAAGCCAGGAAACATGTTAATAAAACTGTTTCTGCATTCCTCAAAGACCATCACATGGGCAGTATCTATAACAACAATTTGCGTTTTGACATGCATGGAATTTATAGAAATGATGGAGTGTACTTTACAGATGAAGGCAACAGGGTGTTTCTAACTAACCTGAAACTCTAGATCCGCTCTTATGTGTAGCAGCCATATACACACAAACAACGCAACGGCTCTTGTCACAGCTACCCTAGTACCCAAAATATTGTGAAGTTTTTTTCTGAAGAGTTTTTTTTCTTTTAGGTTTTGGGGATCTTTGTGACGACTTTGCGATCCCCAAGAACACATAGCGAGAATGGAAAACAAAAGCAGACATTCAATGGCCACCAACACATCCAAAAATAGTATGTAAAAAAATCCATTCTGAACATTGCACTACACGTAGACTGTATACTTACTTCTTTCAAAGCATGTTTAAACCCATATTTTTGTACTACGTTTCTTTTAAAACCATCTTTCGGACCTATTTTCCGTTTTCGCGGTTATTCAGGACATCGCAATGAAGTCGTTATCTGCGACAATTGTGCCTTTTATATAAAGTGAAAACACATACATGCACACACATACAGTATTTTACACACTAGAGGTTTATTACTGTACACTACAAACTCATGTTTTTATAGTGTATTTCTAGAACAACCATTCCTAAAACCTTTTTTCTGTTTTCGCTGTGAGACCAAAGACTGCGATAATGTCGCTCATCGCGATCCTCGCGGTTACGTCGCAAAAGTCGAAAGCAAAAGCAGGATTTCAATAGCCACCACCACATAAAAAATTATAACTATATAATTAATTCTAACCAACCATCACAGTAGATAACTCACTATATAAATAACTCTATAAAAACATTTATCAGCATCTCAATGTCTATATAAGAATACGCATTAATGATTCATCAATATTCGCAACAACATCGTTAGTCGTGATGTCCCAGCAACGATACATGGGGGGCCGTACTGGTGGTCTCGTTGTCATCACAAATATCATGCGCGATTAAATTTTTTTATTTTGGACACATAACTTGTGTCACTACCACCTTCATTTCTCAACCATGGGGTCAGAGTATCTCCACCTTGATCCCTTATGCGGGCTTTCACACACATTTTCAGCCTGGGAGCTGTTCCTGATAGATGAAAAGGCAGCCGCAACTTTCTATTCAGGTTGCGACCAACCAATCAGTCATTCCCCTTGGCACGTGCATTCACGATTCATCGCAAAACCTCTGTGAAATATCCACGGCCAGAGATGTCACTATAATAATAATACCAGCATTTTTAAAGCGTGCAGCTACCTCAGGTGAGGTGTCCCGGGGCTGGGGGCCGTCAGGAAGATTAAGTGAGCTATTGCCTAGAGTCACAAGGTACTGGGCTAACCTGCCACCAGGGATCGAACCATGAGCCCCCGTGTTCCGGAGTCAGCCGCCCAGGCCGCTGCACCACACTTCTTCCTCCTATAATTTTTGGCTTAAATTTCTTTAAAAACTACTGAATGGATTTACACCAAATAAGCAAAAGGCACTTCCTTGAACCAACATCTACCTCCCTGCCAAATTTTGTGTAAGTCCGTTCAGCGGCTGGAGCTGTAGAGGTGGCTAAAGGTTCCTATGGGAATTAACATTACAAACTCAACCTTATTTTGCGCCCCAAATTCTTGGTCCTCACTGCATAGATCACCCCAAACTTTCCCAATCAATAGTACCCACGTGACACTTTTTTGGCAAAATTTCATGCAGATTGGTCAACCGACGCCAAAGTTATAGCCAAGTCAAAAAATGCTTTTCCTATTGAAACTAGGTCCTCACTATAACTACCTACTGTTGACCACCAGTAGATTATATATATATATATATATATATATATATATATATATATATATATATATATATCCAAAAACAAAGTGGTCACACGCTGTGTGCTCTAATTGCTGGTCGTTAGAAAATGACCAGTATCCTTGAGATAATTTAAAGCAACAAATAAATGATGCTGCACCCCCATGGGGTCCGCTCACCAAATTGATTTAATATAAATCATCAATACACCAAACACCACCAACGCATTTCAACCATTGTAATCTTGTTCACGTCAGCTGTGTCTGTGTCAATTGCAATGTTCATAATCATGCCCTTTATACCCTGATGGGAATACTGGTACTTGTAGTCCTTGTTGCTGTCATTGCTTGATGCTCATGCTGGATTCATTACTCGTTCAGAATTCTGAGGCACACACGCATCTTCTAAAGATCTTATCTGTGTTTTCAAAAGGAGTACTATCATCACGATAAAGCAGTCTGATAAAGGCGGGAACGTAGTGGTTTTGGTAAAAGGGGCATACAAGGAGGAAGCATTACGCCTTTTGGGGGATAGGACGAGTTACATGAAAGTCAATAGAGACAGATACAACAAGAGTGTGATTTTGTTCTATGATCTACTTGATAAATGGAGGATAAGTGGTATTTTAGAAGAGGACGAGTTTAAGTTCATGAAAGTGGACTGTCCTGTGTTACCTACATTCTATCACTTACCCAAAGTACATAAAGACGCCCTCAAACCACCAGGGCATCCTATTGTTTCAAGTAAAGAAAGTTTGTTGGAAAAAGCTTCCATTTATGTGGACCATTTTCTGTTTCCACTGGTCAAAGATTTGAGCTCTTTTGTTCAAGATACAACTGATTTTATTAAGCGTATCCAAGATATTCAGTGGGAACCTGACTTTCTCCTCATTACTATGGATATAACTAGTTTATATACTTGTATAGCGCATGAAGGAGGTCTCATGTCTCTCCAATATTTCTTAAAAACTAGGCCTCTAAAGTTTCAGATGCATAGTAAGATGTTGCTTGAAATTGCTGAATTTTGTCTACACAACAATATTTTTCTTTTTGGTGTCCAGCTCTACCTGCAAACACAATGGACCGCGATGGGCACGTGCTTCGCCCCCAGCTACGCGAACTTGTTCGTGGGCTGGTGGGAGAAGCACGTGGCCTGGGCGGAAGACAATGAAGGGTGGGTCGAGAAGATTGCCCTATGGGCGCGATATATAGACGACCTTTTCATTGTCTGGAGGGGCACACCAGAAGAGGCATCAGATTACATCAAAATATTGAATGACAATACACTGAATTTAAGGTTTACAAGTTATATGAGTAGGACTGAAGTACCCTTTTGAGATCTTTCAGTGTTTGTGGCAAATGATATGTTATGCACTAAACTTTATCGGAAGCCCACGGCAGGCAATACAGTTCTGCATTATAAGAGTCAACACCCTCGTAGCTTAGTACACAGCATCCCCTATGGTGAGTTGTTGCGGCTTAAAAGAAACTGCACACTCTCCACAGACTATACACAAGCAGCGAGTGAGGCATTAGGGAGATTCAGGCAGAGGGGGTATCACAATCGTCTACTACATGAGACTGCTCTGAGAGTGCAGACAACAGAAAGGCAAACACTCTTGGGACATAATGAGACGAAAGAGAACCAAGTGACTAATAATGTAGAAAAAGTGAGATTGATTTTGGGGTTTTCTTCTGAGTCAGGCACTATTAGAAGGCTGGTTGAGAACAACTGGAAAGTGCTGCAGACAGACACGGTAATTGGAAAACTGGTACCAAGCAGACCCGATATTACGTATCGGAAGAGTAAATCTTTAAAAGATCTGCTAGTATGTAGCCATTTCACAGAGATGGGACAAAAAACAACAGTGGCAGGTTTTTATCCATGTACTTCCTGTAAGGCCTGTAAAAACAGTGTGAAAGTAAAAGAGTATTCAATCCCAGGAAGGAAGTGGAGACGTAGTATAGATAAACTAATGAATTGCAACACAAGTTTCGTGGTTTATTGCTTGGTGTGCCTGTGTGGTCTCCAATATATTGGCGGTACCATCCATCCAGCTAAGAAACGGGTATTGGAGCACACACGGGCAATAACCAATCGTGATAGTGCCAATCCAGTGGCGAGACACTTCGCGGAAGTGCATGAATCACGTAGTGATAGGCTAAGATATTTTTGCCTGGATCATGTCCCAGTGACTGAAAGGGGAGGAGACAGGGTAAGGATGTTGCGTCAGCTGGAAGCAAGATACATTATTGAGCTACAAACACGCACACCCTGGGGGTTGAATAGTGAAGAGGAACTTTGGTCCTTTGTTGGTTAAATATGTTCACGGATGAAATATGTGAGCATCGGTTCTAGAGCTGTAGCCAGCATCATAGGAGTAATAGGATCCTCTCATTTTTTACATATGACTTATTGTCTTCCCTTCGTAACTGTAGGCCATCAGTCATTCTGCTGAGTTAGATTACAAGTTTAAAAATTTGATTTTCTTTACTCTTTCTTTTTTATTAGTATTATAATTATTATTTTTCTTTAGTAATGATCACGGCCTCCATTGATCAGTAGGGCAAATGGTACATAAATAACCCCTGCAATATTGAGAATGAAGATTTTTTGTAATCATGGTATAAAAATTATAGCCCATTTGAGGGCTTAATTTTGTGAAGAGTGGGTATTTAATTATGTGTAAGAATTTATTCGATGTGGGATTAACACTATAATTATTTCCAGCTGTTAATAATGTATTGCCATTGATTTTCATGAAATGGATCAGTTTTTATACCTAGGAGAATATATCAGGTGGAAATCTGTGATATTTGTGTTATAATTTGCATTGTGCTAAGATGGCCGCCATGTAGATACGAACATTGATTAGTGGGATAGATGGTACATAGATTACCCCTGAAATATTGAGAATGAAGATTTTTTGTAATCATGGTATAAAAATGTAGCCCATTTGAGGGCTCAATTTTGTAAGAATTTATTCGATGTGGGATTAATCCTATAATTACTTCCAGCTGTTAATAATGTATTATCATTAATTTTAATGAAATGGATTAGTTTTTGTATCTATGAGAATATATTAGGTGGAAATCTGTGAGATTTATGTTACAATTTGCATTGTGCTAAGATGGCCGCCATGTAAACACGAACAAAGATAACGTATTGTAAAGTCCTTTCTTTGTGTCATTGTAATACTACTTGCTGACGAATTGGGTAACTTGTTATTTAAAGGTGGTGAAATGCGTAGCAACCTAACACTGACGAAGGCCAGGGTGCCGGAACGCGTGTGTTAGTCTTCCTTTTGGAATTGAAATAAAAGATCTTGCACGATCGAGCTGGAGTGCGCAGTTCTGTTTCTTTGGTGAAACTGTGTTTTGGAATATATATATATATATATATATATATATATATATATATATATATATATATATATATATATATATATATATATAACCAGTAGTCCAGCCTTTCTTCTGATTACATCCACCAGTCGGGGTTGGTGCAGACAGGCAGGCGCTGGACCCGCTGAAATATCCGATTATCCCCACGTCGTTTGAGCGTAAGAAAAGTCGCACTCAGGATTTCTTATGAAGTTTTTAAGCATGTATTGACTGCCGCGTTTCGACAGCACGGTCTTTGTCAAAGTCATACATTGACCCGGAAGTGGCAATTCATTTTAAAGCATTTCCCATGTATTTTAGACATAAAAGAAACATGCACAAACAAAGGGGGAGAACAGAACAAATTAGAAAACAGACTCAGATCACATGATTAGCATCTATTATACAAAACACTAAATTAAAGTGACACTCAAATCGTGATTTATGTTGTGGTGCATAACACCTTTCATAAATTAGGCACTCAGAGTGAGAGACTTGGTCAAATTAAAAGCAACTACTGCAAACTTGAGGGAGCAAGTGTTAAGCGCGGCGCGTACAAAATGTTGGAAAAGGCAAGTGCCTTACTTAGCGCATGAGTATTAGCCAGCATGCTGCTGTAGTAGCTGGAGGTAGAAAGGTCAAGTGACCTTGTAAATATCCGGCCAAGCCAAGGACCAGTCATGTCTGAGAAAGGGATAGGGATTGCTCTAAGGGAAGATGTTTGTTAGAGCCAGATGGGGTCCATTAAAAGGGGGGGGTCTGTGGGGTGGCAGGGAGGGGAGTAGGCAGTTACTGGGTAACAGAGCAGCCGCTCTGGACTTGTAAAGTGACTGCCCAGGTGTCACTGAATCAAGGGAAACTGGGCAAAAAGGGAGCAGACTGGGATGGTGGGGTAGGGGGATTTTACAGAAACAGAGGGGTAAATGGGCACACGTTCTACCGAAGATGCCACATTTGTCAATCTGTTTTAACCCAGGTGTACATGAAGGTCTTCCTCACGATTGAGGCCTCCAGGGATTTTACTTTGAAGTTTAATGATATATTCAGATTCCAGGCGTCGCAGATGACATTCCCGATCTCCTCCACGTGCTGAGGCTGGAACCCTGTCAATGACAAAGAACGAGATTTTAGCGCTGATATTAGTGACATTCCTATGTATCAAATCACAATGTTTGGCCAAAGTATAGGACATGTCTCCATTTCTGATCACGTTCAGGTGTTCTAGAATGCGCTTTTTTACGGGGAATATAGTGCTCCCCACATAGCACAGCCCACATACACAAGTCATGACATATACAACAAAGTCAGTGTTGCAATTGATAAAGTTATGGATCTTCCCAGATTTACCATTCGGAAGCTTGTATGTCTTAACATTGACACTGCTACTACAGGCCTTGCAGCGCCCGCATTTATGGAAACCCGGGAGTTCCCTCAAACAGGTACCCTGTGTTTTGCTTCTTTGTGTGAGGTGACTGTGTACCAGTATGTCCTTCAGGGAATTGCATTTCCTGTATGTTAGGTGTGGTGTCGGACTGATCAGTTTACCAATAACCCTATCATTCCTCACTAGGTGCCAGTGTTTGCGCACTATCTTGTGTACTGCCTGTGAGGCATTGTTGTAGGTGGTGATAAGCCTGACTTCTTGTTCGGTTTTTACTTTTATCTTGGGAACCAGAAGGCTGTTCCGCTCCCTGATAGCCGCTTTTTCCGAGGCTATTCTGATAGTTTTGCTGGTATACCCCCTTGTTTTAAAGCGGCCATACATCTTGTTTTTCTCTTTGTCGTAGGCCTCAGTAGAGCTGCAGTTACGTTTGGCCCTGAGAAGCTCACCGTAAGGGATGCTTCTCTTCAGCCTGTCAGGGTGATGACTGTGATCATGTAGTATGCTGTTACCAGAGGTGGGCTTTCTAAAAAGGCTTGTGTGCAATGTCTCATCTTTCGCCTCCACCAGGACGTCGAGGAACTCAATGGTGTTCACATGAGTTTTGCTAGTAAAGGTGAGGTTGAGATTGTTTATGGACAGCCCTGTGATAAAACTTTCTAAGTCCCCTTGTGGCCCGTCCCAAATTAAAAAGATATCATCGATATAGCGGGTCCAAAGGACTAGGTTGTCCATATAGGCTTGATTCCCACTGTGCCACAGATGCTCCGCCTCCCACCACCCCATAAATAAACAGGCGTAGCTGGGAGCGAAGCAACTTCCCATGGCAGTCCCAGTGTACAGTTCATACCATTGGTCTTCAAAGAGGAAACAGAAATGTAACATGTCAATGAAAACCATTGTGTGGTCGTACATAGACAAAGGCCTATCTCTCAGGTAATATTTGCATGCTTCCAGACCCAGATTGTGTTCTATGCATGTATACAAGGATACCACATCCACTGTAGCCAGAATATATGTATCCTTCCAGGGGATCTCCTGTATTTTAGACAGGAAGTCCATAGTGTCCCTACAATAAGAGGGCAGATTGATAACATATGGACAGAGAAAATAGTCTAAATAAATTGAGGTGTTCTCTAAAAGGCTCTGGTTTGCCGAGATGATAGGTCTCCCCGGGGGGTCAGTGGGATGTTTGTGTACCTTAGGCAGCATGTAGAACACCAGGATAACAGGTTTTTTAATCAGGAGAAACAGAAATTCGTTTTGGCTTAACATGTCTCTTTCATGCCAGTTATTTAAAATGTTGTGATATTCAAGTACAGTTTTGTTGTATCTGGTTAAACTGGACCTCAGGTAACTCCCAGAGAATATATATGTGATGTGACTGACCATATCATGAGTGATGTAATATGGGAGGTCATAAGCAGTGCATTGCGTGGGCGTGAGTTATAGTTAGCTCAGCTAACTATAACTGCTACATTTCTCTGGTTTTGTATGAGTGAAATGTCAGCATAACTATAATGTCCCTGGGTTTTATCAGTGAATTTCTATGGTTTTTATTTAATTCTATTTCCTAACTACAATTGTCCCTGTAACCGTTGTTTTTTTCAGTGAATTTCTAAGGTTTTTAAATGCAAATTTCTAACTATAACGTCCCTGTAACCTTTGGTTTTTCCAGTGAATTTCTATGGTTTTTTAACTAGTAGTCGCTTTTGCAGAGTGGTGCAGAAAGGAGCCTGAGCCTCTGACCAGCTCTTTGTAATCCCGCTGTGTAGGACTTGCAAGAGGTACCAGGAGGGCTTTGTAGCCCCCAAAGTCCCTCAGTAGTAAAGTGGACTTCATGCCCCAACAAGTAGTGCACCACAAGCAGCATTTGCAGAGTGGTGGAGAAAGGGGGTGTGTCCTTCGAAGACCTCTTAGCAATCCCGCTGTGTGGGACTGATTGGAGATAACAGGAAGGGTAGTTGGCCCCCAATGACATCCTTGGGGGCCAAATACCCCTCCTGTTACCTCCAGTAAGTCCCACACAGCAGGATTGCTGAGACCTTGTAGGAGGCCTTGCCCCCTTTCTCCACCACTCTGCTTCTGGCGCACTACTAGTTGGTGGTTGAAGTCCCCTTGACTCTTCAGGGTCCTTGGGAGCCAACTAGGCCTCCTGTTACATCCAGTAGGACCCACACAGATGGATTGCTGAGAGGTCGTCAGTGGCCATGCCCCATTTCTCCACCACATGGCAACCGCGACTACTGGCTCACTCCTAGTTGGGGGAAAAAGTACATTTTAGTCCTGAGGCCCTTAGGAGGCAAGGGGACCTCATCCCCCTACCAGTAGTGTGCCGAGAGGTGCATTTGCATAGTGGTGGAGAAAGGGGGCGTGGCCTCCAATCTCCTTTCAGCAATCCCACTGTGGGGGTTACTAGAGCTAACAGGAGTCCTTGTTGCACCCTAAGGACCCTTAGCAGTGTAGGGGACTTTATTCCAAAAACAGCAGCATGCTAGAAGGTACTTTTGCATAGTGGTGGAGAAAGGGGGTGGGGCCTCTGGCGAGTTGCTGACCTTTTCCTTTTCTTTTTTTAAAATAAAGGAAGGGGGACCGCATGGCTCCCCTTCCCTGGGCCAGTTTTGACCCCGGGGACCCCATCCCCAGGAGCCAGACCCTTTTTAAAAAAAATAAAACAAAACGGGAGGGGGAGGACGCATGATCCGCCTCCCGGACCAATATTTTGCCCCAGGGACCCCACCCGGGGCCTGGACTTTTATTTTTTTAATTATAATTCAAAGGGAGGGGGAGTGAGTGGCCATCCTCCTGGGCCATTTCAGTCCCGGGAACCCCATCCCCCAGGCCTATCCCTTTACAAAAAAATGTTTTATAAAAAAAAGGGAGGGGGCCGATGCAACCCCACTCCCGGGCCGATTTCAACCCTTGGGGCCCCATCCCCAGGGCCTGGCCTGTAGTGTGGGTGCACCCAGGGCCAATATTGGCTACCCACCTGAAGGCCCCCGTGGTCCCTGCCAGCTTCCCACCTCCTGCGGGAGCCGGCATTGCTGTGAGACCCAGGGAGATGCAGCTCCCTGTATCCCAAAGCAATGTGTCTGCTTCCCTGCTCACTTCACAGTGAGCAGAGAGACAGACACTGGTCTGCTTTCAACAAACAAGAGCATTTTTGCTGTTGCTTGCTGAAAGCGCAGTTTGCTATGGCTTGGTGGGAGTGATGATCCCGCCAAGCCATAGAAAAATGCAATGTCCCGGGGTGGGCACTGCAGGACATTGCTGGAGCCAGCCCTGGAGGATGGCAGACCCCATGGCCATATAGGGCTCCTGGGCGTGGCCTTGTGTTCCCCCTCCATGGTTAAGTAAGCCCCGGGGAAGTTGTTGTGTCTGGGGCAGGGGATCCACAACGGACCCCCTTTATTAATGTTTTTGTGCCCCAGGGTGGTTGTGGTCCCCGGGGCTGCATGGGGGGCCAGAGCCCTCCTACGTATTACTATTTCATCATAACCCGGGTAGTTGGCAGTCCCTGGGGCTGCAGGGAGAGATGTGGCCCTCCTGCATTTCTCAATTTTAGCCCCAGGGAGGTGGCGGTCCCCGGGGCAGCAGGGGAGGCCGTAGGGCCTCCCACGCATCAATTTTGATATACTTTCCACAATGCCCCAAGGGCCTGACCCGTCCGGGGTAAATTCAAAATAAAGCGCAGGAGCTTGCGCTCCTTTTTTTAAATGTTATTTTTGGCCGGAGAACTCCTACCAAATTTTTTTAAAAATAGAAAGTTTTATATATAGATATTTAATGATAGATATACTATATCTCTGTATTGTAAAATTTTCACAACTTTAATATGCCACACTGGGTGCGTGAATATTGTACATTTTGGAGATAGATATATAATGCTACTTTTACATTGTTAGTTATAGAAGTGGAACACTTAAGTAATTAATAATGCATCAAGCAGTCAAATTATATATTTTTTTATGTTAATAGTATTTTAAGGAACCACGAAACCACTGTGCATCATTATGGTTCGTATTTCCAGGGTCGCCATTCCTATGATTTATAAAAATAAGTTCAAAATCTATATATAGACATTTACAATTAGTATAAATCATAAAGAGCTTTATTAAGAATACTATAAAAATGTTAACTTTTTCAATAATTTGTCCAATACATTATGTTTTAATATATTTTACACAATCCCGGCAAGGTGGGGTCGTGCCGGAGTCGCGCACCCCATGTGACCAAAAAAAAGAATTTGATGGGTATAACCTTTCAATCATAGTAACTTCAAACTCCTACCTGTTTCTAGAAATAGGAGGGCGTGGTTCTTATTCTGATTTCTACTAGTTAGGAAGCAGGGTGATTTGTTTGGTGTTCTTTTTATCTTTGAAAATAACTATGACTGGTAGTTCAAGGCAACAGGAGGGGGAAGAAATGAGGATGCTTGAGGAAGGAGAGGAAGAAAAGGCACCACGAAAGAAAAAGGAGAGTATTGTGTGGTAATCTTTCACCATTCCACCAGGTGAAAAAAAAGTAAATGCTGGTAAGGTAACTTACAGCATCTGCCATAAAATGTTTTCTCGGGCAGTGAAAAGAGGTACAGCTGTGACACCGCCAGCATGTACAAGCATTTTCGCACCATACATCCAGCTCACCTTTTACGTGCTGAGATGCAGAGACTTCGGGATGAAGATGCTGCTGCTGGAGGAAGTGGTGCCGGAACATTTGCAGGAAGCCAAGTTACCAATGTTCCAGTGACCATCCCTGAATTTGAAAACATTGGAATTTACCTCCCCAAATTCAGTACATCTCTTAGTGTTGGCGAACAAGTGGTTTCGCCACTTATTCAAACTATTAAAGCACACAAGTGCTAATTTATGTTTTTTTCTCTTTTTGTATAAAGCACAGATTGTTTTTTTTCCTGCCTTGTTGAAAAAAAATTCTCATTTTTTTCAAAAATAAAATGAAAACACCCAAAATATCAAAGAAATAGTTAGAAAATTTCACGCCAAAAAACCTGTTTAAAAAAAAATGTTCTCTTCAGAACCACCAATTCTGGTTAAAAAAAGATTAATTATTTGTTAAATGTATGTCTGTTTGTGTGAGTCTGTCACTGGGGGCTCATTTATAAGTCTCCTTGTGGCACTTTTACACCACGCTTGGTGGTATTAAAGTGCTGCAGCAAATTTACAAGGCTAAGTAATGCCACTTTACATGGCTTTTCATGTTGTTGTAAATATGTGCTTCTTTGACGTAGAACACTGTGTGAAAGGAGTGTTCCGTGGGTGTTGCTGTGGGTGTTCCTACACAGCACCCATGAAGTATTCCCAGATTTATGAATATCGTAAATCTGGGCATGTATCAGAATCTGAAGCCAACCCAAGGGGTAACGATAGAGAGGCGAAACAAGGAGAAATGTTTTTATTTCTCCTCATTCTTTCCTTTTTCTATTTGTGCTGTATTGTGCAGTATACATAGAAATAGGTAGTCACCTATATTGATTGAATTTGGCCAGGAAGGTGCGCCTTCCAGCAGAAAATTAATAAGGTACAGAACGTAGGCACCCTTTCACCATTGTACAAGGGTATTGGTACATGGCAATCCATTGTGCCCCAGCGCATGGGGAAAGGATAGAAATGTGCTGTATCTTTTAGATTTGGTGCACATAGAGCATCGCAACAAGATTGTTTACAACACTGACCTGTGCCAAAACGTGATAAATGAGGTCCTGGATATTTAAGAGTGTGACTAAGATTGTGAGAGGATGTGTTAGTGTGTTTATAGTATAATTGCATGCATAAGTGTGAGTCAGTTTGTTAAGTAAATGTATGATTGTGAGTGAATGTGTGAGTCTGTTTACAAGTACATGTATATTTACAATAATTCATTTGTAAGTATATAAATAAAAGTATAATTGGTTGTAAAAGGGTGTGAGTTTGTATAGTAATGACTGCATGATTCTTTGAGTGTTGCTGTGTTTGGATGAATTAGTTTGTGTATTAGTGTGTACATTTGTGCATGAATGTATTAATATGAATGTGAGTTAGTGTCTAGGTGTAGGTGTATAAGTATGTGAATCCCTAAGAGGTTGTGTGTAGGTGCAACTCTGAGTGGATGAACAGCTCATTAATAAATTGTGTAAATGGGTGTGTTAGCTTGTTAGTAACTCTGTAAGTCCTTGTGTAAGTGTGTAGAAATGTTTATTTGGGAGCATATGTGTTTGAATATGGTGTAAGTATGCCTGTAAATGTCTGAGTGGGTCTGCATGTAAATGTATTAGAGTTGACTAGATTTATAAAAGGTGACTACATGTCTGTTAGATTACATGTAGAAATGCAGACATGGATGAGACATGGATGAGGCCATACATTCAAGCTTGCCAGAATACGTTTTCAGTTTCAAGCACACACATCACTATCTACGGCCTACTTGCAGTGTACCTTTGCAGCGACTTATATGTACTAGGATAGTGGTTAATACACTTGGGAACATGTTTTAAATCTCACATTTCTCTACCAGTATCATTAGAGAGACAGACCTTCCAGTGTGAGGCCTAACCCAAAACTAAAGGGTGACTGCTGTCATGCCACTCTTATGACTGTCAGCTTCTTTCCAGAGATCTCAATGTGTGTCAGTGGTTTTTAGAGGTGACATGAGACATGTCAAGTGACTTGTAGGTATTAGACTACCTCTATTTCATTCTATATGCACTGTAAATGTGTGTAGAAGGAGCTGCATGGTTCACTTTTTGGTTATTACAGAGAACAGTGGGGAATGAAGCTGTGTGCTCAAGTGCTTATAAGAGGTATGCTTAGAAAAGAGATCTGTGCTTTTGAGACTGAATGGTGAAGTAACTCTCTTAATATTTGCCCAGGTGTATGGTAGACCATATAGTTTTTAAGTTAGGGTCATCAGTTGCAGCACTGCTGACACACTATGTGTAAAAGTACAGACATACATAAGACATGGAAGAGGTCAGACATTCAAACTTGTCAGAATATGTTTTCAGTTTCAGGCACACAAATCACTATCTACGGCCTATTTACAGTGTACCTTTGTGGAAAGTTATATGTACTGGGATAGTGGTGAATATACTTGGGAACATGTTTTAAACCTCAGATTTTTCTACCAGTTTCATTACAGCTACAGAGATCCCAGTGCCAGGCCTAACCCAAAATGAAGGGCCGACTTCTCTCCTGCTACTTTTATGAGTGTCAGCATCTTTCCAGAGACCTCAAGGAGTGTGCTAGTATCTTTTAAAGGTGACTTGAGACATATAAAATAATATGTAGGTGTTAGACTACCTCGATTTCATTCTGTATGCTCTGTAAATGTGTGTAGAAAGAGTTGGTTGGATGATTTTCTGGTTATGATAGAGAGCAGCTGGGTATTAAGTTGTGTGTTCAACTGCTTCTATGAGGCCTACTAGGAAAACAGATCTGTGCTTCTGGGACTGATTCCTGAAGTAGCTCTCTCAAAAATTGCCCAGGGGTATGATAGTTTGTATAGTTTTTAAGTCAGGGTCATTAGATGCGCCATATGTATCAGACTACATGTAGAAGTACAGACACAGCTGAGACATGGCAGAACTCAGACATTCCAGAATATATTTTCAGTTTTAAGCACACACATCTCTTTCTACGGCCTACTTGCAGTCTACCTTTGGAGAGAGATATATCTACTAGGATAGTGATTAATATACTTGGGAACATGTTTTAACTAGGGGTGGGCGGAATTTGCGTAGTCGCGCTACGCAAAGCTCCGCGAAACGGTAAAAAATCTCCGCGAGCACGCAAAAGTTCCGCGAACACGCGGAATTGCTTGTTCCGCCCGTTCGCGATGCTTTTTTCCTGTTCGCGAACGCTGTTTGCGTGCTTGGGGAGAAATATCTCGCGAACACGCATTTTGAAAGCGCAAACAAGCAAAAAACTCCGCAAAGTCGCGGATCGCGGAATTTTTTGCAATTCCGCGTTCTCCGCGGAACGCAAAATTACCCAAATTCCGCAAATTCCACGAGCGGAACGGAATTTACCGCCCAGGCCTAGTTTTAACCCTCACATGTCACTACCAGTTTCACTGTCAAGCATAACCCAAAATGAAATGCTGACTCCTGTCATGCTACTCTTTTGAATGTCAACATCTTTTAAAACATCTCAATCACTGTGTCACTGCCTTTTAGGAGTGAGATGACACATATAAGGTAGCCTGTAGGCATTAAACTACCTCTGTTTCTGTCTGTATGCTCTATAAATATGTGTAGAAGGAGCTGTATGGATCACTTTCTGGTTATTATAGAGAACTGTGGGGTATGAAGCTGTGTGTTCAACTGCTTCTATGAGGCCTGCTTAGAAAAGAGATCTGTGGTTTTGAGAGTAAATGGTGAAGTAGCTCTCTCGATATTTGCTAAAGGTTATGATAGACTGTATAGCCTTTAAGTTAGGATCATCAGCTGCACCACATGTGTCACACTTCATGTAGAACTACTTTCTTATTATTGAAATGAAAACACAAACACTCAATGTATAATTAAGAGTAAACAATCATAAGTGTGCATATAGTTCACAAAAAACAATTAGTATGTATCTACACATTCATACACATATATTGTAGACTCTAGCGTATGTATAAGGTACCTATGCAAATATTTTTAAGTAGTACTATAGCAAGTTAACCTTTCTGAAGGAGTTTGAAATACAAAATTGACTTAGCTGAACATTCTATCAATAAGATCCTATATTCTTACCTTTTAAATAATTAGGGTAGATCTTTATAAAAAGAATTCTTGACATACGATTGTCTTAAATAGTAGTGTTTTGAAGTACTTCTACATATTAAACTGTAGCTGCTATTAAAAAAAGAAAAAAGAAAAATATATATTAGTGCAATAACTTCTAAAAAATATGTTTATATTATATTTTTTATAAATAATAAAAGTATATTATAATCAAGCACAAATATTATTTCTCCTTTTTTACTGTCCTCAGCTTCCACACAAGTTCACCATAGATGGTTGTTTGTATGTAGCTTCATCCTTGAACAGTGGGGAAAAAAACTATCAAATGGATTGTACAAAAAAAACAAAAGTGCATAGTACATCATTATAGATGTGTGTAACTATGCTTTACACTCATTACAATTTCTTAATTACTTCTTTTAGCTCTATTAGCTTTACTACTTTACATAAATAGATTTCAAATCATTTTCTATTACTGTTATACCTGGTAAAGTACTGCAAACAAATATGTACTCTAGTTGCTTTTTGAAGACATTTTTCAGAATATTATGTCCGTTAGGCAAAATAATAAGCAAAAAACGTAGGGGCCGATTACGATGTCGGTCGGAAAGGCTCCGAACGGCATTTGGTTCGTCCAAATCCATGTCGGAAGCCTTGTTTCCAACGACTCAGAAACATTTCCGACCGACCAATTATGATGGTTGGAAACTGTTCGGACTGTCCGACTCGGTTCCGTCTCGTGTCCGAATGGCATTTGGAGACACCGAGTTGGTCGGAGCCGACTCGTACGTCTCTACGGACCTCATTTCCCACCGAGAGATTATGATGTCAGATTCGGACAGCCTTCCCAAATCAGTCTATCCAACACGGATCGGCTGTCGGAATCTGACTTTGGTTGTCTGTAGCAGGCCCCCTTCACCCAGGGACCTCCGGTTAGGGCCCTTGGGAGTACCCAGGGGCCCCCTCCTTTAAGCCATGCACAGTGTGGCAGGCACCATGGGGTGCCTGCCACAGGGTGCAAGGTTTTCTGCAAACACCCCGTTTTTCAATGGGGTGCCTGTGTTGTTGGTCGGAACACAAGCTCCCATTGAAGTCAATGGGAGTCCGACCAAACGGTGTTCGGACACTTCATAATCAGTCGGTTGGACTCCCCGAATCCGATTCTGTCAGAAACCATTCAGAGACCGAGTCGGTCGTAATGCTTTCCGACCTACATCGTAATGAGGCCCTAAATATGAATACTGATAGAATCCAATCCATTCCATTTTTTAAGGACATCCCCCCCAATAGGCCGAATTATATCCTTAGAACTTTGCCTGCAGAAACAACAGGTAAGAATTTTGTTGTTTCGAAGGCAATCTAGCTTTGAATTTCAGGTTGATATCATTGCAATATGTTCATCCACTGTTACTCTTTAGAAACACAGTATAGAGTCCAGATGCTATAGTAGCTCCTTCATGAAAAATAATATCCAGTGTTGTATAAGTTCTCCCTGAATAGATATTTGACCTGCTTTGAAATTTGTAATATCAGTTTGGAAGTTTGTTCCATCTCCTCTACATTGTTGAAGCATTAAAATCAGATATTTTCCAGTTCTTTGTATCTGCAATATAGACATCAAATCTGATCTACAATTTGAGCAAGTCATATTTTTATTTGCTGTTTAATCAATGTGTTAAAAGGTACTGTTTTACAATCTTTTAGTGTTAAGTATAGAAATCGTTCTGTATGTATTTCAGTGGAAGAGGTAAATCAACAATCTTCCCAATCATGCTCCCATTTGTAAGTTAGTACAAATAAGTTATCAATATTTACTCCAATTTTCCAAGACTCCAAACATGACCAATATAAATTCTTGTGCATCTTGTTGTACATTGAGAGTAAAAGTCACTGCTCCGCTACATATATCTAAAAGATGTCGAATGGCAGAAGCAGTGTGTATTTTACTTCTCTCAGTAAGTAACTGTTGTAGTAAATAGTGTAGTGTAGAACAGAATCTTTTTCCATGGTTTTGCATAATTTCATTAAGAAGGCATGGTAAATAAAGATTACATTTAGAACCGCATTAGCATAACAGTGGATACCTGAACTGTTTTCTAACTATTATCTACAATACCATTCTCACTTTCAACTTTTTTATTCTTTATTCCGTCAGCTTTGTCTTGATTGTCTTTTTTATCTTGAAGTTTAGTTGACTGTTTTATCAATTTCTGTTTTGGACATAGTATACGTTTGTCATAGAATGGGTATTCTCCTAAATGAGGTGCATACAGACTTCTTAAGCGATTGTACTCTCTTACATAACTTCCATCAGCACTAACTTTTTTACCATCAAATTTAATCAAATACAAACCAGATAATGTTGTTACTTGAGGCAGTGCAACATATGCCATTTCTTTCATTAAACATAGTACTTCCAATTTTTTCAAAAGTTCTGTCTATACTTAAACCTTGAGATTTATGGATAGTTACATCATATGCTAAAGACACACGGAACTGCTTTTGTTGAACATATAAGTTCTTTACAAGCAAAAAATGCCCAATGTGCTTTACTGCATCAATCACATTTTATGACAAACAATCCTATTTGATCTCTGTTTGGAAAAGTAATAAAATCAACAACTTTACCCATTGCTCCTTTTAATAATCCTTCCTCAACATCCAAATTAAGTCACAAAACACAACAGTTTTTACACATGCTTAAACACTTTTCTAATCCTGCAGTCTTTGATACAGAGTTTTCTAAAGAATTCAGGGGCTTATTTATGAGCCCTTGCGTCCCTTTTACGCCGCAGGTGCGTCACTTTTTGTGACGCACCAGCGGCGTAAAAAATGCGCCATGTTGCGTCATATTTACGAAGTGACGCATCTAGGTAGATGCGTCACTTTGTAAACTCCTGCGCCACATTATACCTGCGCCAGGTATAATGTATGCAGGGTGGGCGTTCTGACGCAAGTAAGCCTCGTAGTAGTGACGCAGTGAAATCTATGAGATTTCACTGCGCCACTCCTAGGATGCAAATGCGTCAATATCTTACGCCTGCCTCACAGTAGGTGTAAGACTGACGCAGGCACATTTGAAATGGGACTTGCCGATGTGAAATGACCCATTGCTGGAGTTGCGTCACTTTTGTGACACACTCCAGCAATGTGTCATTTTTGCGCGTACAGATACGTCAGAAATACTGACGTAGCTGTAACTCCTTGCGACATGATGAAAAGTGACGCATCGCTGTTTTCACGCAGCGATGCGTCACTTTTCATAAATGAGGCCCTCAATTTTTTGTAGTTTTTCACTTAGTAGCATTGTTACTTCCTGGTGTTAAATGTTATCAATAGCTGTCAATTCCAAAATGGTTTGGTTTTCCACTTTGAGTATTTCTTCATTAAAGTCGGAACAGTCTTGCAGTGTAGGCATTAAACAAACTATGGATTTGTGTTCAGCAATCATCTTACACATTAGTTGTGCTGGTGTCTTTTCAGATGTAAACAATTTCTTTATTAGTTGACTTTCCAAAGTTTGTTTATCATCTTTTGACAAAACTCATATTCTAATGTATTTAAGGATATTTCCATATTCTTTATCAGCTGTGTGTTGCATATTCCTTACTAGTTATTTGTATTGAAAGTTTAGCCAAATATTTACATTTCCAATGCTTCCCAAATAATTCTTTGTTTCATTGTGAAGTAGTGTTTTAAACAGGAGCCCTTTAACAGGAGTAAGTTGCAGTAGGTCTCCAAAGACAAATAAATGCTTTCCTCCAAACAGTGCATCATAATCTGGGGCTTATTTACAAGCCCATTGTGCCTCCAGTGCAGCACTTTTTGTTACGCAACAGCGGCGCATCTTGCTGTCCCATATTTACAGGGACACGTAAACCCACCCTGTGTGGCTTTTCGTGTCCTTGTAAATACGGCCCTTTACAGGCAGCACTATGCGTGAAATGGGTGTGCTATGAGTGTTGTTGTGGGTGTTCCCACACAACACCCATGGCTTCTGCCGCATTTCCAGATTTACGAGAAATCGTAAACCTGGAAATGCATCCGAATGCTACGCCTCCCAGGGGAGGCATAGGGAGGCGCAACGAGGAGAAATGTTTTCACTTTGACTTGTTTTTTCCTCTTTCTGCGTGTGCTGCATTCTGCAGCATGCACAGAAAGAGGAAATCACCTCCAATGATTGTTTTTGTGCAGGAATGTATCCCTTCCTGCACAAAAACAATCATCCCTGCAGCGCAGGCACCCTTCCACCATGGTGCAAGGGTGCCTGCATTGGGGCATGGCATCCCATTGTGTGCCAGCGCAGGGGAGAGCTAAGGGATTGGTCATTCATGGTAGATATGAAGCATCTCTTTGCTTACAAAGTAACGCAGCATGGCGCAGCCAAATGGCTTGCGGCACTGCACTGCATTACTTTGTTGTAGATAATGCCCTTTTTTAAAGATTTGCTGCATTCTCAAGTGCACAAAGGCAAGCATTAAGTTTGAGACCATGCTTACCTCATCAATGAATAAAAGTTTTAGTTTTTTGATAACTCTTGATACTTGGGGGCGCTAGGTGGTGCACATCCAAGATGGCCGCACACCAGTGAGGCTCGGGAAGCTTGGTGATCCTATCCGCTAATTATCCTTCCTTCTACCGCCAAATCAATGCTATGCCACTGGCTACTTGCTCCTTGCACCTTCTGAAGCGCCTGTGAGAAAAATCGCGGCTCTCCTAGCCCCGGAGATCATCCGGAACAACCTCCTGAGCTCTGCTACTTGGCGGGAGCGATCCGCCGGAAGACATGCGAGGCTGCCACTGCCACCCGAGTCTCGGGGATTCCACGTGTCTGAGGGCCCAGATTTCACCGAGCATGCCCCCTGCATAATACCACGTGTGAGAAACGGCTCCCTGTCGCTGCCGCCTGCACTAGAGTTGCCGCCATCCTAGGCGGGACTGCGCCGCTGCATGTGGGGGGAGATGTGACGGCCTGCCCGGTACCCGGAGGACTACTACTCACCGGTGAGAGCGCGCCATTCCTGCACCTTCTCCCGCTGTCTTGTGCGCCGCCGCCGGTGCTGTCTCGAGTGCTTCTCTGGGGTGAAAGCTGCTTGCTGTGCCTTCCTAGAGCCCCAGTGCACCGACGCGGCTCCGCTGCCCGGGGTCCGCCTGGGACGAGCGTCCGGACCACGAGGCAGCTGCGGGAAGTGCGCATCACAAGCTCCGCCCGGCTACTGCTGCTACTCCCACCCCGGTGATTTTCGCACGGCCGCGGGCCCTGCCTGTGTCGGGTCCGCCGACTCTTCATCTTCGCAGGCACCAACTATTCACCCAATACGCCCGCCTTTATCGGAGCGGTTGCTGGGACGGCTGAGACTTTCACTGCTCCGTGCGCGGACGGGCGGGATCGGGCTTGCCATGAACCGGAGTGGTGCTCTTGCCTAGTGGGGTCGCGCCATTGCACTCTCCCTCTCAGGCTGATACTTCACCAAGAAGTTCCTACCCGAACGGGCCTGATTTCTGGGCTAGTGAAATCTGCCGCGTGCTGCTACTTGTTGTGAACTACGGAAGGGCCGCGTCTATCTTTGCGCCACTGAGGGCGCCGGCATGCACCGGAGCTGTCGTTCCGTATACTGCAGCGGTAATTGCGCCATGTTTGACGGCCTGACGTATTGAACAGCCGCTGCACTACGGATGGGTCACTGCTAGCTCGCTATACCCTGGTCTTGGCACGCTCCTCCTTTGGCAACTGGCAGCCCTGCCCGCTGGCCTACCCACCCACGAGCTACACATCGCTGCAGCCGATACTGACGGTGTCGCCTGGGGCCCTAGAGAGGCAGGGCCGGACGCGCTGCCACGGCTTGCCTCACTTACTGATGGAAGCTGTCCACAAAACACCAATTCACTCCTGTCCGCCTCCTGAGGGGTCTCTGCTGATTGTGCACCGATACAGCAGCTAGCACACACTAGAATTACTGCCTGCTATACTACAGGGATGATGGAGCCATGTTCGACGGAATGAGCAGATGCTGCATTGAGGCCTGACTGCTGTTACCTTGCTGCATTTCGGCCCTGACACGGGCCCTCTTTGGCATCTGGCGGCGCTGCCCACCTTCCTGCACACCCTGAAAGCCACATATTGCCACGGCCTCTACCGACGCTGCCACCTGGGGTCCTGGGGCGGCGAACTCGATTGTGCTATCACCGCCTGCCTCACATACCTGGCGACGCTCTCCACGGACCACCTCTTTGCTCCTAATTGACATCCCAGTCCCTCCGCCTGGGCAGACACAACTTGTGGATCGACTACACACCTGTATTGTTGTGGCAGTTGCTCAACCTGCAGAAAGATGGGGAAACCTGATGGGCGACAACCCAGACTTACCTTCGAAAACAAAAAGACCTCCACCAGATCCACCTCTGCAGATTCCGGGTCAAGTAGTGCGGATCAGATCCCGACACCCTCGCCATCCTCTGGCGATGATGTCAAGACACTGCTTCTGGCCGTTCAGCATAGCCTCTCTGACCTCTCCGGGAAAATGGATACTATGAACACTCGATTGGATTTCCTGGTTCACAAAGTTGATAAGCACGACGGGCAGTTGAAAGAAGCCGAGCGTCGAATCTCTGAGACTGAAGATGCCTCCTCGCAGATGCAACAACAGATGTCGCAAATGGACAAACTACTTAAAATAATTGCGGCCAAGAATGAAGACATCGAAGCGAGAAGCCACCGGAACAACATTCGCATCATAGGCATCCTTGAGAGCACAAACATGGGGCGCATGGAGGACTATGTTGAACGCCTCCTAACTACTACCTTTGGCGCTGAATCCTTTTCACCGCACTTGGTGGTGGAGCGTGCTCATCGCTCCCTTGGTCCCCACCCATCGCCGGGTGAAACTCCCAGGCCCATCATAGCTCTGCTCTTAAATTATCGTGACCGTGATGCAGCACTGAAGAAGGCCAGAGAGCAGAAACCGCTACAATATGATGGCAACGCTTTCAGCATACATCCAGACTTTACTATAGCGGTGCAGGAGGCGCGCCGTAAATTCCTTCCTGTTAAACAAAAATTGCACAAAGCCAACATAGAATACGCTCTCATGTACCCTGCACGCCTACGGATCTCAAGTCACGGTAAACATATCTTCTGCACGAATCCACAGCAGGCGGAGGACTTCCTGAAGGCCAATCAGAGGCGTTCCCCGAGGCGGGAGGGCGCTGCCCGGTCCCCTTCTCCATCCTCTGACTGATCAGCGGCTCCATGGGTCTAGACTGCATCGTCTCGGGGAAAGCCTTCCCATCCTTGCAAAGTTCGCTAGAGAGCATCCCGGAGAGGGTGGAGGTCATCGCCTTGTCTTCCACGTTGCTGAGCCTCCGGTTCTGCTTCCACCCCGAGACTCCTATTCCACAAGATGGTCCCGGACAGTTAAGTGCCCTGCTGGGCTTTGAACGATTCTAGTGGCCTCTCATCCGATATATGTTGTCTTCCTTTTTTTTAGTTCTTAGGTAGATTGGTACTAGGCATCACCAGGCACCCTTCCCCCCCCCACCGCCCTCCCCCACCTGTCACTCCGTGGCGATTGGGGACTGCGGGGCGGATAGAGGAATCGGGAACGGAAGGTATATGGCCCACTGGCGCCCCCCTTATGGGAGATCCCCTACGTTGTTTTGTTTTCCTTGCTTCTTATGGTAATCTATTCATGGTACTTCACTGGGCCTCACTGGCCCTGTCGGACTGTTAACACAGTTTGTTGGGTTCGGGTGGGCGACCTAATACCGGCACGTTTGGTGTGCTGTTGTGGGTGGGGGTGGTTTGGGGTTTCATTGACTGCGCCAATATGGACATTCAGAAGATGCTGTCAGAAAAAGACGTTGTGCTGGGACTGTTAAGCCTTTTAATTTTGTATCTCATGCAACGCCATACACTCACGACTATAATTAAGATTGCGCAGATGTTTGGGCTGTTGTTGGGGGCGGGGGTTATTGATATTAGCAGCTAGTTTTAATGCTAACTCACTGTGGGTTTCTTTCTTTGTTCGGGGTGGGGGGAGGGATGGGATGGGAATTTTCTTCATTGCTCTGCTATGCATTTGATACCTACAGCTCGACAGGTCCATTCAGATTTTGCTCCACATATCCAACCGTACGTGAGAGGACATAATACTCTTCAACACCGACACCCTTGCCAAATACAACCCTTTATTATGACAGCACAATCTGATCGCACATGCATCAAACTGCTCACATGGAATGTCAGAGGTCTCCGGGACCCGCGTAAACGGAGGCAAATATTAGCGTATTTAGACAGACACCACATACAAATCGCTATGCTCCAAGAAACTCATATCGACCCTTGTCGCCCTTCCTGTTATGGCAGTAGGTGGGCCTCTGCACGCGCATTCTCCTCCTACTCGACCTACTTACGAGGCACACTTATATTAGTCAAGAAGAACACGCCATTCGTATTTGGGCGGCACATACAGTGACACGGCTGGTCGCAGCTGCATACTCTGGGGTGCGTTGGGTACACAATCGGTCACGTTCGTCTGTAGCTACGGCCCTAACCTAGATGATCCCGACTATTTCACCTCACTCTGGGGGCAAATACTCAAAATTGGCTCCACACACGTTATATGGGGGGCGATTTCAACACAGCTCTATGTCCTACCTTGGACCGTTCCAACCCCCTCCCCCACCACTATACCAATACTCGGGAGGCCCTATCGGGGATAATTGCAGAACAGGGACTGGTGGATGCATGGCGTTATGCTCACCCCACTGATAGGGAAGGCACATTCTACACAGCAGGACATGCCACATGGTCCCGGCTAGACTATTGGATTTGCTCACGTGGAGTGGCTCCCTGGATTCACTCTGTCAAGCACTTGACCCGCACATACTCGGATCATGCACCGGTGTACCTCGAAATAATTCCCCCTAACTCAATTTACACCCCACGCTGCTGGAGACTAGTGCCTGAGGCGCTGTTAGATGCCGTCTTTCAAACCGAACTAGGGGAAGAGATCGCAGATTTCTTTGCCAGGAATAGGGGCTCTGTTGATCAGGTGGGCACGATGTGGGAGGCCTTTAAGGTCACTGTCCGTGGTATAGGTATGTCCAAAAGTCTTGGGGTACTCCGTGACATTAGAAGTAATTTGCGCCGACTAGAGACCGAGATCAAACAGCTGGTAGATGACATATGGTCTGCTAATTCGGGTGCCCAACGAGCCACTCTTCGCGAGAAGCTCATGGACTATACTGCTACTGCAGACCGTGAAGTGAAGTTCAGAGGCAAATACTTTGTTGCTCGACGCTATGGGGAGGGCGAGAGGCCTGGCCGTGCATTGGCAAGTACTATTCAACAACCGCGCTTCTCCAACTACGTGTTGGATGTAATTGACAATGTAGGGACACGACATAGAGATAGTCTCGATATTTTAAACACATTTACCTCTTACTATGCGGATCTCTATAGTTCACAACGCACCTCCCCTCCTAATTTTACTCCTTATTTAGAAGACATAGCTCTTGGGTGGCTAGGCGACTCCTGGCAGCGCCCTTTGAAGATGATGAGCTAAGGGAAGGAATCATGCAGATGAAGTCGGGGAAAGCACAAGGATCCGATGGCCTTCCCATCGAGTTTTATAAGACCTACATTGATCAGTTGCTCCCAGTACTGAAAGAGGTATTCCTCGAAGTCTGGGAGGCACAAATCCTGCCTGCCTCGATGAGAGAGGCACTAATCACGTCATTATTAAAACCAGGTAAACCCGCAGACCGCTGTGAGTCCTACAGGCCCCTTTCTCTTATCAACACGGATGCAAAAATACTTGCTAAATTAATAGCGAATCGCCTCAGCCTCCTGATGGATAAGTTGGTCCTCCCGGACCAAGCAGGGTTTATTCCCGGAAGGACGACGTCACACAACCTTAGGACACTGTTTTCCATCTTACAAGCGGTAGACCCTAAGCTCGCGCTGGTAGCTGTATTCTTGGATGCCTCTAAGGCTTTTGAATCAGTGGAGTGGGACTATTTATTCACCATCTTGCAAAACATGGGACTCCCTACGAGTTTTTTTATTATGGATCAGACTCCTTTACACCTCGCCCACGGCGAAGGTCTTAATCAACGGGCACACGTCACTCTCTATTTCTCTTTCTCGCGGCACTCGTCAGGGCTGTCCGCTCTCCCCTATTCTCTTCACCTTGGTAATGGAACCACTGGCAGCCAAGATTAGGCAACACTATAGTCACGTAGGCCTACGCTGTTTCCTTCGCCCAATCCTAATTTCTTTATACGTGGATGATGTCACCCTCTACATCAAAGACCCCCACCAAAATCTCAACCCACTATTGCGCGAATTTGTTAAATTTGGCGGGCAATCAGGTATTCATATCAACTGGTCCAAATCACAAATGTTCCTGTTGAGCAGTGCTGCCATCCCTTTCGAGCCTGACTTTCCCATTGTGTGATGTGATGAAGAGGTTAGATACTTGGGGATCCGCGTTGCAGTGGACCGAGAGGAAATGATGCGACTCAATTATGGGTGTACAATGGAACATGTCACAGGCTGCATCAATCGATGGATAACACTTCCCCTAACCATGGCTGGTCGTATATCCCTTATAAAAATGGTCCTACTTCCCAAATTCTTATACTTATTCCTTAATATTCCATATGACCCCGGAAGGCATTTTTTCGCTACTCTCCGATCGGAGCTGATTAGATTGGTGTGGGGCGGAAAACAGCCACGCATCCAGTGGGACACGCTTGTGCGGCCTTATGCGCATGGAGGCTTTGACGTACCTAACTTTGAATTGTATTACATAAGCGCTCAGGCACACTTCGCTCATTTTTGGTTTAACTCACCCCGCTATACTCCACACGTCGCCACTGAACATTAGCTTGCAGATCCAATCCCACTAGATGGCGTCCTTCTCTCCAGAGTAGAGCCCCGTGGAAGACGCCCCACTTCTGTAGACTGCACGATCAAGGCCTGGTCTCGCATCTTGGCTCGCACACCTGAGTCCTGCCTCTATTCCCCCCTTCTACCACTCACCTATCATCCAAAGGTGTCGTTACTACAAGAAGGTATTTTAAAAAAATTGCGCGTGCACGAAACATTCGCAGCTGGGGAGACCTGTATGTCGGTGGCAAGTTCCGCACTCTTCAGCAACTGTGTCATGACCCCCCACCTTCCACCATGGAAACCTTTTTATATGCCCGTCTTCATCATGGCATCCAAGCAAGTCACTCTACATACCCCTCTGAGCCAGCAACACTGGCCCCACTGCACCAGACCTTACGCGCATCCTCTGACTCACACTTAGTGTCCACACTCTATCATGCTTTGTACATGGACGCTGTCTATCCCCCGAGCGCAGCCCGTGCTAAGTGGGCTGCGGAACTAGGTCAGGACCTTACTGATGAACAGTGGCTATTTTGCTGCAAACAGACGGAGCAGGTCTCCTCCAACAGAAGACTCCGTATTATTCATTATCGATTCCTGCACCGCAGTTATTACACTCCAGTTAGGCTCCACAATCTTGGGTTACGGGACACACACAGATGCGACAGATGCAAGGCAGAACACGCAGATTTCCTACACCTTGCTTGGGGATGTCCTGAGGTGCTTGGCTACTGGCGACAGGTCCTCACGGCCCTGGACTCTATGACATCTGCGCCCATCTCCCAGTCACCACTCATAACTCTCCTTGGGTACACTGAACATATTCCTGCCAAACATCGGAGGTTTGTGTCCTTTTGCCTTGTGCTAGCTAAGCGGCGAGTGGCCTGCAGATGGGGCCGGGCACCTAAATTCAAGGACTGGCTGGGAGACCTGATTCTCTGGCAGGACCAACTCTGTACATATGCTGAACTACTCCCTCGCTCCTCACGTCCCCGTGACATCTGGGGCCCGTTACAGACATACCTGCTAGAACACCCGCTCAATGCTATGGCCGAGCCCTGAGGCTTGATCACAGTGCCCCTTGGACTCATTCACGGTAGTGCGCACTGTGGCCCCTGCTTGTGTATGCCTTGTGGGCTACGCCCTCTCTTCCCCACCCCCAGGTGATCTGTGCTCGATCCCCCCTGGACATTCCGCATATACTGACATTCGTCCTGGTGATTCTATGAACTGCCTCCTTATTCTTGCATATGCCTCCTTATTGATCTCTGGCAATGTGTATTTTTGTCTCATTGATTGCTGTCACTTGTTCTTCTTATTCCTGGTGTCTCTTGATTTAAGATATTGTATTACTGTCCACGATATGGCTGTATATCCGATGCACCTGCTGAAACCCTGACTGTAAGTTATTGTTGAAAAACTCAATAAAAAAAAACTCTTGATACTTCATGACAAGCTTCACCAGATAACTTCTGATATTCTAATTTATTGTCATGTTCAGTAGGTAGCAAAAGTAGTCAATAATCCCTTTTATGTTGTGTGCAGCTAATCCAGTAGGTGCAGTTATTACACATGATAGATTTGATTCTGTAGTTCTGTGTAGATAACTGGTTAGAATTTAATTAGAAAGCTTTTTCCTGTTCCAGCTTGACCACTAATATATTATAGGATAGGTTTAAATGAAAGCATTGGCATATGTTTTTTTCATGCAGAAAGCCATGTTGTATTTTCTTTTTTACTTCTTCAGAGATTTCTTTCTGTTCACTGTTCAGTTGTACTTATAAAAGCTCAAAACCAATAGTGTCCTGGCGTACTAGTTCCATTGCTGTTTCCACTTCATTTATTGCTGTTGCTGCTTCATTTTCAATTATCGGTTGTCCAAGTGGATCTTGACTCAATGGGTCTGAACTTTGACTACTTTTTTAACTTTCTCTCGCTATTGCTGCTATAATCTTCTTGTTCAATCTCATCATATAACATATTTTTAAATACAAACGAAACACTGAGCACTGAATACTTTCTTTGACAGCATTAAAAGAATCTTCGTAGGAATCATATTTTCCGAGAAACTCTGTTTCATCAGGCCAAGGTTGGAACAGTTGCTAAAGTGCCAAATAAAATAATTCTTTCTTTTGTGGAGTTTGACAACTGAGTTTTCAATGATTAATCAGATTTCATTTTGCATGCTTCACTAAACATCCATCACATCCAACAACTGCATATGTTTCTTGCTGTATGTTTTCTTATACACTCTTTTTAAACCTGTAATATTGAATTACTTCATAAAGACACACATTTTCCATATGTTGACTTCTTCTAGGAAAGTATGCATCCAATATATTTGTTTTGACAATATCAGTACTTTCTGGCTCAAACTCTGCTAAGTATTGGATTTCTGGAAAATACTTCAATACTGAAGCTGTACAATTTCTTCTTCAGAGTCTTCTCCACAGAATTTTCCTCCAAATGTCTTTCATCTCTGATTTATCAGATTTTGTAATGTATGAAGTTACACACCGAGCAACAGCAATTGAGTTGTCAGCAACAAATTCAATATCCATGCTTACCTTCCACATTTTAAGTATGACTGGATTGTAATCATTAATATTCTTTGAGGCTTTACTTCTTTTTAAGTTATATGTGCTTTTTGCTGGTTTGTGAGTGAGTGTATGTCTCACTGCTGATTGAAAGCTGATTACTCTTCCTTGTGAAATCACAGGTCTTGGAAATCCAAAACGAAATTTTTTATAAAATGTATCTTTAGATCTGTATTTACGTCAGCAGCATTTTCCACATCTGTGACTTTGAAAGCGCAAAACTTGTTGTCTCAAAGAGTTTTCTCCACCATCTTTTGGGATGGCACATGTTACATACAATAGTATAACACTCAGGACAGTCTCATCACTATCTGTACATTTTGGTGCATTCTTTATCCATAACAGCCTGTGTATATGAGGTACACTCTGGCTTGGTATTCCTTTCTTCAAAAGAAATCGCTTGCTTCCCTAGTGGAGGATTCTTTTTGTTGGAGATGAAAGACAACATAACTTCAAACCAATGGTTGAAATACCTGAAAACATGTGCAGGATTCAAAGAACAAAGTTCACCTGGTGTCTTTAAATTGATGTTTGAATTTGCTTCTCAAAGGAAGTCAAGCAAATCATCCAATGCATATTCAGCGCAACTGAGTGTCAGAAATGAGGTAGGTGCTCCTAGGTTTCTTACCATGCATTTCAGTTCCCCGTTTTGACGATACCAGTATTCGTTGGTGCCACGATGGCATGCCATCATATAAATTACACTGTATTCTAAGTTTCCATCTCTTTCTTTAACTTTCTCCATAAATTCTCTTGCAGAGACATGTTGTAGATGTAGCCCTGTTGTCAATATATGGTTTACTGCATATTAAAGAGCAGTTAAATCACTTTCAAATAGAAGATGAAATATGAAGGGAATAGATTGCTGGAATCTTGGATCTTCTGAATATAATCTTGACGACCGGTATTCAGATGCAGGTATCTGTATATCTCCTACATCAAACCGTCCACCTTGTCCTGAAGGGAACAGTTGTGGTAAACATCGAGCTTCTGAACTTTTCTCCCAAACACTCTTCAGTGTTCCTCTTGCTTACTTCATTTGAAATAATTTCATCGCATCATCAATAACCTCTTTTGAATGTAGTGGAATGAATGCTGTAATGTTCATAAATCTCTTCTGATTTTGATTTATCTACTTTTTCAAATTGTCCACTTTTACAGAATGTTTCTTCCTTTACATATGTCAAATCTTGATTAACCTCTACATTCTTATAAAAAACATTATTCTGTACCAGGTATAATTTTGCATTTTTAACTTTATTAATATCTACTAACTCTTGCCAATTTTCTTCTATTCTTTGTAGGCACACCATTTACTAGAATAACAAGTGGTTCATTATCCCGTCTATCGACACCAACAGTTGCAATATTCAGTTTAAAATCTAAAGGTAACTACACAACTCTGCCTTTCAGGCCTTTTTGAAGATCAGTGGGTGGCAGCTTTCCAGTATTTGGCCCCATACAAACTATGGCCTGAAATGGGTGTACAGTTAGGATTAGAATAGACTCATAAACATATAAATCTGCTAGTTCTTTAGGAACAGGTACCAACTAAGTTGTTATATGTGGCTCTAGCTGGCATTTTGTTTTCTTGTAACTTGTAATAACAGCATTTACATATAACTTGTTGAGAAGACAAATCAAATCGGTCTTCAACAAATAAATAAGGAACATATTGTTGCCACTTACCATTGTTTTGTATTTCAGTTTTAGAATCTAGTGAGTGCGTCTACATGAAATACAAGCACAGTTTAGTTTCTCCGAAGAAACTGTGTTAAACTTTGTAATCTCTTCTGCAAAGTTATTAATAGTAGTTTCTATGTCCTCTTCCACTACAGCTGCAGGTAACCAGACCTCACTTTACCTACACTCGTCTTCAGGCCCAAAAAGACAACACTGAACAATATCACAAACTTTTTCTGCATCTGCTAATGTACCATGTATAAGAGCTGTATTCAAATCTCCTAAGTATGCTGCTGGAGTTTGAGGGTGATGAACAGCTAACATTCTAAAATGATGAAAAACACTTTGCCAAACGTTCTTTGACAAACATGCAAGTGAATGTCCCCGTAAACTTGTATACTTTCTCACTTTGCATGGATCTAAACATCTGCATGAAAATTTGCAAAGAAAATTTCACATTTTATTAATAGACTCTTGCCGAACACTACAAATACAACTACAATTCCATTGATAAACAGGAGCCTGTCTTCGTCTTCCCTGTATCTCTTCTGCTCTAACTTCCTCAACATTCCTAGGAACTATTTGCTCTTTTGCAACTGGAATACCATCCTTTACTTCATAACATCGACCACTTGTTTCAACTGCATGTACTAATGTGTTTTGTTGTAAATAGCTTTCTTCATTAAAGAAAGGCTCAGTGCTAGATGTATGTTTACATTCACCTCTAAAGATTTTACAAAAGCTAGTTTGAGTCACAAATCTTTTTTTTTACTTTTCTTCTTCATACTCAACACTGTTTCATCTAGTGTTTTCATCCTATTTAATATCATTATAAATAGTTTGGGCTTCAAGGCAAATGCTTTATCCACTACACTTTCAATATGTTGTCTGTGCATATAAGCTGCTGATCGTCTCGTATACTGTTTTGAATTGTTTTCGAAATTTTTATTACTCTACTTCTAAACATTCTTCTTCTTATATTTTTACACTGTTTCTGTCTCGCTGTTTGCTTAGTTTTGTCTTCAGTACATTTTCAAGTCTGAACTTGTGTTATTCATTTTCCTTATTGATAAACCTTTGTTTTTCTTCACTTCATTTTCAATACTTTTTTTTCCTAAGGATTGTTCGAATAAATTGCTTAGATGCCTCACCAGCAGATTTTCTTTCCTCTAGTATATTCTGTTCATTATGTCCTAGTTTATTTCTAGACTTTTTCAGATAGTACTCTTTCTTTTTTGCTTTTCTCCTTTGTTCCTTGTTTGTCATGTTAAATCTTCTGTTTAAAGTCAAATAGATTTCTGAAAGGAAAATAGAGCATAAATTTAATGTTATGTAACAACATTTGTTAGCTTTAATGCACATACTACTGTACCCTATGGTCTACAGTCTGCCTTAGACGTAAGTTATATGTGGTAGAACACTATATTAATGAAAGGCCAACTCCTGTCATGCCACTCTTATTAGTGTCAACATGTTTCCAGAGTCCTCCATGACAGTGTTGCAACCTTTTAAGGGCGAGATGACACATGTAAAGTAGGCTGAAGGTAATAGACTACCTACGTTTCGAGCATATGGTCTGCAAATATGTGTAGAATAAGCAGTATGGATCACTTTCTTGTTATTATCCAGGACAGAGGGGTATGAAGCTGTGTGTTCAAGTGCTTCTATGAAGCCTGCTTAGAAAAGAGATCTGTGCTTCTGGGACTAAATGGTGAAAGAGCTCTGTCAATATTTTCCCTGGGGCATGATAGACCGTATAGTTTTTAAGTTAGCGTCATCAGCCGCACCACACTTATCTGACTACATCTAGAAGTACACACACAGCTGATACATAGTAGACATTCAAACGTGAGAGGATGCGCTCTCAGTTTCAAGCACACACATCACTATCTTCGGTCTACTTGCAGTGTACCTTTGCGGAGACTTATATCTACAAAGAAAGTGGTTAATACAATTGGGAACATGTTTTAAACCTCACATTTCCCTACCAGTTTCATTGAATTTGGCCTGAGGAATCAAAGAATAGAAAGAATGGGCGCCTATGCCAAAAGTTGGCATAAAATACAGGGAGCCGAAGTCTCAAGCTTGGATTACCATCTCTGGAAGGAGTTAGAAAGAAAAAATAAGAGTGCAGCTGCAAACTATTTAAAGCTCTCAATAGACTCCTTGGAACTACAAGATGCCTGGAAGAGCATAGGATCTCATAATACGTTTAAACAACTAGTAAACAAATCTGTAAGGATTATTTCGCTAGTAGAGAACAAAGCAACACTAGCTAACAGGGCTCACGGTTGGACCATCATTCAAAACTATACCAGCAGCGCCTGTCAAAGTTACCTAGGAGTCGGTTACACACGAACCACAAAGGAGAAGTTTATACGTTTACGGCTGGGTATTCTCCCATCACAATATCATCTCCCCCCGTGGAAACGGCCGCAAACGATAACAAATTGCCGTTTATGTGGGGATCCAAAAGAGGATATCCTTCACCTAATAAGCATTTGCAAAGGCCTGGAAAAGGAGCGCAGATATAATTTGAAACCAACTCTAAAGAAACTGGGAATGAGAACATGCCGGCAGGCGGTTAAAGCATGCTTTGATGGCAAAAACATCCAATTAGCAAGCCATCTTGTTAAATTTCTGGAAAAAGCGGAAAAAAAGCAGAACGCCAAAAGGGAGAGATTGGACGAAACAAATTCATACGGCATTTAAGCCCAACTGCCCCACTCGGCAATGACTAGGAACAACCACTTCAACGTTAAAACCTTGCATTAAAAAAAAACAAAAAACTCCGGACTCTCCTAACTGTTACGCTGGCACGTAGGGGGCTCAAGAAAACGGTATTCGCCATTAAACAATATAAGCTGCGCGCCTAGATAGTCTGGCTGCGCCCATCTCAATTACAAAAAAGAAAAAAAATCATATGCCTCCTTCTTTTAAACAAGTATATACACTTCTGTTATAAAGGACTGGTCACAACGATACAAAACCGCAGAAGCTGCTCGAAACCAACGGTCTATTTTTTGACTGTCACGTCCACCTGACGGTGTTGCCCAAAATTGTTCCAAGAACCTGTAGTCGCATGGATTTGAATTTAGATACTTTGGGCCACATAACGACTCATTTTTATCTTAATTTATGGAACGCGTTAATGAAGTCTAATTCTCAGAATGCACATTTTAGCCTTATGAAAAGTTTTTAACATTTTAAAGAAACTTTAATTAAATTCATTTATAAAAAGGGTTGTACTAGATAAAATTGTATTTTAAGTTTGTTTATATGTATAAGCTCATGTAGCTGATTGCAATGGTTTTAATTAACTGAGCAATAAAGAATTACTTACTTACTACCAGTTTCATTAAATAAACAGAGCTTCCAGTGCCAGTCCTAACCCAAAATGAAAGGCTGGCCCTTGTCATGCCACTCATATTAGTGTCAGCATCTTTCCAGAGATCTCAATGAGTGTGTCAGAGCCTTTTAGGAGGGAGATAACATATGTAAAGTAACCTGTAAGTATTAGACTACTCGTGTTTCAGACCGTATGTTTTTTAAACATATGTAAAAGAAGGAGGATGAATCAGTTTTTGGTTATGATAGGGGACAGCGAGGTATGAAGCTGTGTATTCAAGTGCTATAATGAAGCCTTATTTTTAAAAAAACAGATGTCTTTTTTTGAGACAGAACACTAAAGTAGCTCTGTCAATATCTGCTCTGGGATATGATAGACTGTATAGTTTTTAAGTTAGGATCATTAGCTACACTACAGGTAACACACTACATGTAAAAGTACAGACATACGTGAGACATAGTTGAGATCACATTCAAACTTAACAGAATACATTTTCAGTTTAAAACACACATTACTATCTGCGGTCTACTTGCAGTGTATCTTTATGAACAGTTATATGTAGTAGGATACTGGTTAATACATTTGGCAACACTTTTTAAACCTCACATTTCACTACCAGATTCATTAGAGAGACAGAGCTTGTTGTGCTAGGCCTAACTAAAGTGAAAAGCTGACTCCTACCATTCCAGTGTTATTAATATCAGCACCTTTCCAGATACCTCAATCAGTGTGTGAGAGCATTTTTAGGGGTGAAATCACATATATAAGGCACCTGTACATATGAGACTACCTGTGTTTCAGACCGTATGGTCTGTAAACGTGTGTAAAAGAAGCAGGATGATCAGTTTATGGTTATGATAGAGAACAGCAAGGTATGAAGCTGTCTGTTCAAGTGCTATAACAAAGCCTGATTAGAAAACAGATGTCTGCTTCTGAGACAGAATACTGTAGTAGCTCTGTCAATATTTGCCCAGGGATATGATAGAGTGTGTTTCGTTTTTAACTTAGGGCCATCAGCTGCACTACATGTGACACACTATGTGTAAAAGTACAGACATAACTGAGACATAGCAGAGATCACATTCAAGGTTGATAGAATAATTTTCAGTTTGAAACACACACATCTCTATCCCCTGCCTACTTGCAGTGTATCTTTGTGGAGAGTTACATGTAGTAGGATACTGGTTAATATACTTGGGAACACATAATAAACCTCACATTTCACTAAAAGATTGATTAGAGAAACAGAGCTTGCAGTGTCAGACCTAACCCAAAATGTAAAGCCAACTCCTCTCATCCCAGTCTTATTACTGTCAGCATCTTTTAAGAGTCTGTGAGAGCCTTTTAGGGGTGAAATGAGATATGTAAATAGCCTGAAGGTATTATACTACCTGTGTTTCAGACCGTATGCTGTGGAAACTTGTGTAAAAGAAGCAGGATGGATCCCTTTCTGGTAGTGACAGAGGACAATGAGGTATGAACCTGTGTGTTCAAGTGCAAAAATGAGGCCTGGTTAGAAAACAGAAGTCTGCTTCTGAGAAAGAATACTAAAGTAGCTTTCAATATTTGCTCTGGGGTATGATAGGCTGTATAGTTTTTAGCTTAGGGTCATCAGCTTCACCACAGGTGACACACTATGTGTAAAAGTACAGACATAGGTGAGACATAGCAGAGATCACATTCAAATTTGACAGAATAAATTTTCAGTTTGAAACACACACATCGCTGTGTCCAGCCTACTTGCAGTGTACCTTTGCAGACAGTAATATGCAGTAGGATACTGGTTAATACACTTGGGAACATGTTTTAAACCTCACGTTTCACTACCAGATTGATTATAGAGACAGAGCTTGCAGTGCCAGACCTAACCCAAAATGAAAAGCCGACTCCTCTCATGGCAGTCTTATTACTGTTAGCAACTTCCAAGACACCTCAAAGACTGTGTCAGAGCATTTTAGGGGTGAAATGAGACATGTAAAGTAGCCTGTAGATATTATTATACTACCTGTGTTTCAGACCATATGCTCTGTAAATGTGTGTAAAAGAAGCAGGATGTATCACTTTATGGTTATGAAGCTGTGGGCTCAAGTGCTATCATTTGCTAGAGAGAGAGGTATTAACAAAGAATTGGATTTGTATATTGTGGATATGGAATGGTTTGGGCAGAGAGGATTTAAGTGGCACCAACTGCTGCCTTTGTTTAAAAGCATTTTGAATTTCCAACCCCCTGACCTCATGATTGTGCACTGTGGTGGCAATGACCTTGGCAAATTATATGGGGTAGGTCTGGAAATGATAATGAAGGATACCTTTACACAACTGATGTCACTTTTCCCTCACACTATCTTTGTGTATTCTAATATATGCCAACGGCAGAAATGGAAATGGTCAAATCAATTCTGTCCACAGATTGACAAAGCCAGGAAACATGTTAATAAAGCTGTTTCTGCATTGCTCAGAGACCATGGCATGGGCTCTATCTACAACAACAACCTGCATTTTGACATGAATGGAATCTACAGAAGTGATAGAGTTCACTTCACAGAAGAAGGCAACAGGGTGTTTCTCACCACCCTGAAACTATGCATGAACGCTTACATTTATCTGCAACAAATTATGAACACAATGGCTCTTCTCAGAGGGACCCTATAACCCAAAACTCATGAGCAAATTAATATAGAATTTTCTTATTTTAGATAGGTCTGCAACTCTATCACGATGTCACACTAGGTGCCCGTGCTGAGTGCCATGATGCTGTCGCAACTCCATCCCCCTGGGCAGGCCTTTATATTAAAAAGGGGAGGGAGGCCGTGCGGCCCACCTCCCCAGGTTGATTTCGGCCCGGGGATCCCATCACCCAGGGCCAGGCCTTAATATTTATTTTTTAAAGGGAGAGGGGGGCTCGTGAGGCTCCCCTCCTTGGGCTGATATCGTCTTGGGGACCCCATTTCCCGGGGCCTGGCCTCACCATTGGGGAATGCAGGGGGAGCCTGAAGGCCCCCGCAGTCCCTGCTCGCTCCACACCTGCCAAATTTGGTATCATTCTGTTCAGTAGTTCAGGCTGTAGCCATGTCTACAGGTCCTATAGGAATTAACATTGGAAAAACGTGCTCTTAAGCACCCCATGGTTCTCGGTCGCGGCTTGATGGATCACCCTGAAAGTTTCAAGATAGCAGCTGAAGTGAGTATAGTATTAGTTGTGCATATTTGGTCAGGATTAGTCAAACTGTGTCAAAGTTATTGGCAAAACAAAAATGCTTTTCCTGTGGAAACTAGGTCCTAACTAGAACTACCTACTGGCGACCACCAGTAGGTTATATATATATACTTTGGAATGATCCATCAAGTGGGGGCCGAGAATAAAGTGGTGGTCCCAAAACGCTTTTTTTCCATGTTAATTTCCATAGGAAAATTTAGACACGGCTACAGCTCGAACTGCTAAACGGAATTACACCAAATTTGGCAGAAAAGTACCTCTTGGTTCAGAAAGCACTCTTTTTGTTAAATGGTGAAAATCCGTTCAGTAGTTCCTGAGAAATTTAAAGATTTCTTAGATATACAACTGTGGCCACAGTAGATCCGCGAACCCTCCCAATCTCGTGCCTGAGATCTGATTGGCTGCCAACACTTCAAACCAGAAAGTGTTGGTAACCATCTTGTGACATCACTGATGACGTCACAGATGACATCTGAAATAGCATCACTGATGACATCAATAATGACATTGATGGAGCAAGGACTCACAAATGAGACTTGCTCGAATACAATCTCCTCACAGTATTAATTTATTAATTATGTATTGTGTATACTAACTTTGCATACACTACATGAATAGGAAGGAAGCTTGCCTATGTGTTCTAACTAACAAGTAACGCTTGTCTTTTTCTAAAATGGCCGCTAAAGCGCGGGAACCTTACTGCGCATGTCTCATCCATATCACATGGTGTGACGTCTTTCTTTGCTTGGTGGGAAATTTCTGCTTCTGCGCAGTGTGCATTAAAATGGCTGCTTGATGTTTTCACATGCTTCAGCTTGCTCTTGTGTTATTATTAAATTGTCGTTTTCTTAACGCTACTAATGCGGGATAGATTTATAAGTAAATGGGGATAGAGTAGAAAGAGTGGGTATACAGTGAAACCTATTATTTTGTGATTTTAATATTTTCTTCTTTGACTTTTGTTAGTTCGTAAACTTGGGCCTGGGGTTGGTGATCTGAAACTCGAGAGACAATGATTCTGCGCATGTGTCCTGTTTGGCTGCCAAAGAATAAAAATGAAGTCAGCCTGGACGTCATCCAAGGCCATGACCTGATGGCCGAAGCTGCTGTGCTCTTGCCTTTCCTGTGGAAAATTGAAACTTTGTATATGAAGAATATATAACATTTGTCGTGAGACGGGTGGGAAATAAAGCAAATATATAAAATTGGATGGGCGGTAGTTTAAAGACAATGGCCTACAGAAAATGAACTAAAATCATATGGTGTGAGAAGCAACCCCCTGTCCCCGTCCAATCAGAAGTAGTGGTCCCATATTTTGGCAACATTAAGGGGAGGTACATGGGTGTAGAAGGGTATAATAGAATATAGCATTAGTTAATTAGTAGAAGATCAGGCGTGCATGCTGACTAGAAGAGCTCCAGACCGTCAAGCTGATCGATTGCAGACTGAATCGCTCTCCAGAAAGGTCCTGAGGAGGGGGCGGCGGAGTCCATTAGAAGGAAGACACGGGAGAATCGAGGAGAAGCCGAGTATCAGAGAGGGGAACGACGCAGGCGTCGTTGTAGAGAGGTCACCGGTCCTGTCTTGAACCTGGAGGAGGTCTTTGCTCTTCATCCTTCCTGGGTCCTTTTCTTTCCAGCGCACTTAGGTAAATATAAATGCAACCTTTAGTTGCGCTGCTGTCTCTATCTTCTCCTTTCTGAGGGACCGTCATTAATCAATAATTATTATTCTATGCTTCACCCGTGATATGCGATTAAGTACCATGTGGTTATGTAATTTACTCTGCTAAATCTTTAGATAAACATTTTAAAACTTCCTGACTCAGTGGTCATTTCAGGATTATGTACTATAATGAATGTCACTCATTTTAAACTTCCCAATTAGCAAAGGATTCATTGGTAAGTCATTACTCTTCAATCGGAAGGTAATTGGTAGCAGGGATTTTGATAAAGAGTAACAACTGATAAAACCCAGCGTAAGTATTAGCGTAGTATGAATGTATGGGCCCAAGTGAGTATCTAGTGTATGAATGCTGTTTGTTAATATCGCGCTGGATCAGTTTTCTGGTAATCAGAAGATGGTTACTCGTTGTTAATTGGGTAATGAGAATTTTATTTTTTATGAGCTAACATCCATGTATTCAAAGTTTGTTTTATGTTGTCTAGAATCCCCGGGGAAAATTGAATAGCGGTTGGTAAGTGGAAGCCATATTGCAGTGAGGTTATCTGTCAGGCAGAAAAAGTGCTGAAAAGTTAAGCAGGACTATCAGTACTGGTTAGGGAATCTATGCGTGTGAGTAATAGCAAAAGAGTACGCTGGTGAAAATTTGATGTTATATCACCTAGAAAGGGTAATATTGAAGAAGTAACAGGTACTTCTGGAGCTTGTGTGAAGAGTAGACGGAAGGGTTTTACTCACAGTGTATGTTTAGTAAACTGAAAGGTTTTACTAAGTGTGAGAGAAAACTATCTTTTCTAAATTAGAGAAACTGGCACGATAGCGAATGTTTTATGTTGTTACTGAAATTTAATTAAGATTTATAGAGAAAATAAGTTTGCGTAAGATTTTGTAAAGGGAGGGTCAGCTGCCGGAGAGGGAGCTGACGTCACAAACGCCGCGCTGGGATTGGTTGAATCAACGGGTGTGGAAAGACCCTTGTAAAGGAGGGGTCAGGAGTAGTACTAACGTCACAGGTGCCGCGCTGGGATTGGTTGAAACAGCGAGGGACAGTGAGGAGCAGATTGTAAAGGAGGGGTTGACAGACAAACGTCACCAAAAGGCCGCGTTAGGATTGGTTCAGAAATAAAAGTTAGCAGGCATTTGATTGGTTGAGATTCTAGAAGCTAAAATCTTAGTGGATAGGGATTGCATGTTAAAACGCGATCCGACTTTAACAGGAACTCGTCCGGATAGGAGATTCCTAGGTTTTGCAGAATATAATTTTATACATTGAGATTTGCCCAAGATGTACGGAGAGAAGAGAAAAATGTCCTTTCTGCAAAAGATTAAGAATTATTTTAAAAAGGATAAACCAATCAAAACTAGGGAAGGAATTATCATTCCACCAGGTAAAACGCCCGCTTCATTCATGATGATGGAGAGAGGTTATCATACTTGTGTATGGATAGAGAATTGGATAGAAAATACAAAAATTGATGGAATATTAGCATTTCCCGAGAATGGTACCTTCAATGGAAGAATTCTTCAAAATTTGAGATTGAGGATGAATGACCTAGAACCCAGACCTAGATTAACTCAATACAAAGCCTTAGAGGAATGGGAAACCGAGGCATTTGAGCGTGACCGATCCAGGAGTAATAGGGGTTATCGAGGATTTTTCCCAAGAAACCAACATGAGAATAGGGATGGTCAGATGAAACAGTGGAGGAGAGCAATGCTTACAGAAGGATTATATCCAATATTTACGGAAGAAGAACTGTTAGGGAAGAAATGCACAGAAAAGACAAAACATTTAATGAGAAATGGAGATTCGGAAGATGAATTTATAGAAGAAATATTAAGGAACCCCCACCGTATCAGGAAGGGACAAGTGGATGCACCCCAAGTGCCCCACTGTTAAAAACTCCATTAGTACCACAAGTAATGCATGATTTCACCCCCAGTAGGATACTTCACGATAAAAGAAAGAAGCCCTAGAGAAGACCAGAGCAGAATTAATACAGAAAATAACACAGATAAAGGTACATCCTGATTCTTTGACCATACCTGTAACAATTGGTCCGGTAGTTCCATTTTATGGTGGTCAGGGAAATTGTCCTCCACCGTTAGTTATGCCTACTCCTGTGAATATTCCTAAACCTGAAGCAACAGTAATGGTTGAGGATCATTTTAGTGATTGTGAATCAACAATATCATTAATGGATTTACCAATTCGAGATTCTGTCAATAGTACTCCCAGAAGAACTACACCTGGGTGCTCGAAAGAGATAAACTTGATAACTTCATCAGCAGCAAAAAGTGTCACTGTAGTTAGTCCAGAAGACTTAGAAAGGTGGGCACAAGGATCAGAACAGCAGTGTACACCTCCAAAAATGTTGGATATTTATAAATTAAAAGTCGAATTAGAAGAAATAATAGCAGGAAATGTAGGGCTAGATCGCCTAAATGCTTACAATGAAGAAGAATTATTGTTCGTATGCAGAAGTATCACCAGAAATGTAAAAATATTTCATGAAAAATTATCAGATTTGGCTCTGCAGATGGGAATTGAAATAGGGAGATCAAAGGTGTTGCAGAAACCCTATAGAGCAGATTTCTCAGATAAAGATTTAGAAAATATGAATGCTTCTGGAAGAAAGTTACAAGTAAAAGAGTTAATGATAGTTTTGCAAAAATGGGGAGATCTAGATAAATGGAGAGTTCGATGGGCAAAGAAAAAGAAGAGGCACGATCCAGTAGAACAGCCTCTGAATATGTGATGAAAGAAACCGGGAAGACAGATCAAATGTACCCGATGCGAGAAGTTCCAGGAGGGGGCTATGTACATGTTCCATGGAGTAGACAGGATATTTTGTCATTTACGAACGATTTTGCAAAATTGAGAGAAAAACCAATTGAATGGTACAAGCAGGTTGAGAGGTTTGGGAAGGTATCAAAGGTATTGTTGAAAGATTTAGATGGGTTGTTTGACATAGTGGTACCTGCCGATTTGTGGACAGATTGTAAAATTACAGTTGATTGGCCAAGTGACGAGTATCCTAGAGATCCGAAGACAGGTGCCCCGTCAAATGATGTAATGAAAAAGTATCAGCAGGTGATAACTTACCTGAAAGGCAAAATACCACCGAAAGAAACAGATTGGGTGAAAATAGACCGAACCACCCAAGAAGCCAGTGAATCGGTACACGCCTATTATGAGCGTTTATTGCAGGTATTTAAGCAGTATAGTGGATTTGAGGACATTGGAGACAAGAACATGAGTCAGTTTGTGTATCGAATTGTTTATGGTCTGAAGCCAGAAATTTGTCAGATGATTAAGCAGCACATGTTGTGTTGGCAAGGGAAACCCATAGATGAAATTTTGAAATATGCGAAATACTGTGGAGACGATATTGAGGATAGGCACAAGAAATTGCAGGAAAAAGTGATGTGGGCACAGGTGAAAATGGCTGAGAAACAGGGAATTAATTTGGATAATCTGAGTGAAAATCAAGGAAAGGATTCTGGAACGAATGGCGATACTGGGAATGGTGGAAAAGTGAGAGGACGAATGAGTAGAGAAGAAGCTAAAAATAAATTTCCTTGTCATGGATGTGGAAAATTGGGGCATTGGAAGGATGAATGTAAAAAGATTCGGAATAATAATGGCCCAAATCAAAATTTAAATCCACAGACGCAGAATGACTCACAGCAGGGTGTAAATCCTCAGAGTCAGTTGCCACCTGCACCTATTCAGGGTAATGTAAGCAGAGCAAACCACGGTACAGACGTCAGATATCAAGGAAAAAGTGGTAAGAATGATTATGTAACAGCACAGTTTCTTTTACAGGACGATTTCTGTCAATACAGTTCATGACGGTGCCTAGGAGAGGGGGAGAAGTAGTGCGTACTTGGCGCATCCTTATCGGTAGATCAGTCAGGTCCATATGTTGAAGGGAATGTGAAGGGTAATGATATTACTTTTCTTTTGGACACTGGTGCTACCCGGTCTACTGTGAGAACAGCAGACATTCCAGACCTTCCTCTCTCTGGAGAAGCTATCCAAGTAGTGGGAGTAACTAATAGAAAGATTAGAACACCTCTTACCGAACCAATGGAAGTTAAAATTGGAAATTTCAGAGAAATGCATCAATTTGTAGTGTGTGATTCTAGTCCAGTAAATTTATTAGGTCCTGATTTGTTGTGCAAAATGAACTGTACAATTTTCTGCACACCGGATGGTGTGGCAGTTCAGACCCCAGATGAAGATCATGTATATAAGTTTATGATTGCAAAACAAGGTACAGAAGTAGATGAGATGTTTTCTTTGATAACAAAAGATGAATTGCCAGAAGAATTAAAAACTACAGTAAACCCCACAGTATGGGATTTCACAGGAAAGGAAGTAGGACTTATGGCCAAAATAGACCCGGTTAAAATTACTGTAAAAGAAGGTGCGATTTTCCCAAATACTAGACAGTACAAAATGAGTGCAGAAGTAAAGACAGGAGTCATTGAAGAAATCAATCGAATGGTAGAACAAAACATACTAAGAGAAGTGATGAGTAGCCCATGTAATTCACCAATAATGGGTTTAAAAAACCTAGCGGAAAATATAGGATTGTTCAGGACCTGCGGAAAATAAATAAGATTGTGGAACCTTGTTGTCCTATAGTACCCAATCCTGCAGTAATCCTATACCAGATTCCTTGGAGTGCAGGATGGTTCACAGTGATTGATTTATGCCAAGCGTTCTTTTCAATACCATTGCATCCAGACAGCCAGTATCTTTTTTCATTTAAATTTGAGAACAAAGTCTATGTATGGAATCGTGTTCCTCAGGGGTACACGGAAAGTCCTTCTATTTTCAATCAGTTATTGAAAAAGTGCTTAGAGAAACTAGTGATGCCAGGAAGCTCAGTCCTAGTGCAATATATCGACGACTTACTGGTGGCATCGAACACCAGAGAGGACTGTGTTGTTGATTCCATAGCACTATTAAATCATTTGGCTGAAGAAGGGCATAAAGTCTCACCAGAAAAATTGCAGTTCTGTACAACAGCTGTTAAATATCTGGGACACCAAATTGAGAGGGGAAAAAGAAGAATAACCTCGGAAAGAGTACAATTGATTAAGAAAATGCAAATGCCTGTAACCCAAAGAGAAGTGAGAATGTTCCTAGGAATAGTAGGTTACTGTCGACAATGGATACTAGGATTTTCCTTGCTAGCGAAGCCCCTAATTCAAATGACAAAAAAGAAAGGAAAGGACCCAGTTGAATGGGATGATGAGAGTGTAGGAGCTTTTGTAAAATTGAGAAATGCTTTGTGCTCAGCACCAGCCCTAGGCATGCTCGACTATAAGAGAAGCTTCGCATTGTTCTGTCATGAGAGAGAAAATTGTGCACTTTCTGTCTTAACACAAAGACATGGTCTAGACAGACGTCCTATAGCATATTTTTCTGCTACATTGGACCCAGTGGCAGCTGCGTTGCCAGGCTGCTTAAAAGCAGTAGTGGCTACCTGTTTAAGTATTGAACAAAGTGAGTCAATTGTGATGGGACACCCAGTAAAGGTGTTTGTTCCACATGCGGTTGTGATTCTGTTGACAAGAACACGAACTCAGCATCTTACTCCTAGTCGGCTGACTAAATATGAGAGAATAATAATGGGTGCTGAAAATGTGAACATAGTGAGGTGTACAATAGTAAATCCTGCAACCTTACTACCAGACCCGTATCATGAGGAAATTAAAAATGACGAAGAAGAAGAACATGATTGTTTACAAGTCACAGAGTTATGCACAAAACCACGTCCGGACATTGAAGAACAGTCCCTTAGAAAGCCAGACAGGGAACTGTTTGTTGATGGTTCATGCCAGAGGCATGAAGACGGTAAACTGACTGCAGCATATGCAGTGTGTGAATTAACTGGAATAGTCGAAGCATCCTATTTACCAGGAGTAAAATCTGCACAAGTAGCTGAATTGATTGCTTTTATAAAAGCGTGCAAAATTGGGAGGAATCAAAAAGTAACTATATTTACAGATAGCCAATATGGTTACGGGGTTGTGCATGATTTTGGCCAACTATGGATGCAGAGGGATTTCATGACTTCTTCAGGATCCCCCATTAAAAATGGACAATTTGTAAGGGAATTGCTGGAAGCAATACAATCACCAAAAGAATTGGCTGTGGTGAAATGTGCCGCACACCAGTCAGAAGATGACTGGGTGGTAGTCGGCAACAGATATGCAGATCTTGTGGCTCAACATTGTGCCAGAAATAGATTGTCAGTCAATAAAAGGGTGGAAAGAATGGGAATCAGCTGCCAACTTATGCTGTATATGCCACCAGAAACATGGAATGAGGTTCGAAGATTGCAAGATGGTGCTGATGAAAGTGAGAAGAAAACATGGGTCAAAGTGGGTTGTTCCCAAAGGGGAGATGATGAAGTGTGGATTTGTGCTGATGGCAGACCAGTCATGCCTGACTGTCTGCTCTCTCAAATGGCCAGGATGTATCATGGAGACACACACATAGGGAGAGATGCAATGATTAGGCTTTTCAGACAGAACTGGTACAATCCCAAGTTCAGGGCTGTAGCAGAGAGCCTTTGCCAAAGATGTTTGACTTGCCAGATGCATAATCCAGGAAGAAAGACAATAATCGGGTTTGGGAAGATTGGAAAGGCAGAAGGTCCATTTATAAGACTACAGTTCGACTTTATACAGTTACCACCATGCAGAGGGTTGAAATATGTACTAGTCATAGTATGTCTGTTTTCAAAGTGGGTGGAGGCTTACCCTACCAGTAGGAGTGACAGCATTACAGTCGCAAAGCTGTTACTACGAGAACTCATTCCTAGGTTTGGTTTCCCAGTAACTTTGGAATCGGATAGAGGAAAACATTTTAACAGTGAAGTGATTCAAATAATTTGCGGAGTATTCCAAATCGAACAAAAATTGCACTGTGCATATCGTCCAGAGGCTTCTGGAGTGGTTGAACAATTGAATGGCACTATAAAATCAAGACTGGGAAAAATGTGTGCATCAACATCATTGGAGTGGCCAGATGCATTGCCACTTGTCTTAATGGGACTAAGAAGCATTCCTGATAGAAATACGGGATTGAGCCCACACGAGATAATGATGGGAAGAGCAATGAGACAAGCACATGTTCCCATAAACAAATTGCTGAATATATCTGATGATATGGTTCTGGATTATTGCAAAGGATTGGCTGACCTAGTGCGTTCTGTCTCTCATCAGGTCGGAGAAGACGCAGTTTCGAGGCAGCCTGAACAAGAACATGATCTGAATCCTGGTGACTGGGTGGTAGTGAAGAATCACACCAGAGAGACGTGTCTATCACCTAGATGGGGAAAACCTTGTCAAGTCATACTGACTACCAATACAGCAGTGAAGTGTGCAGGATTTCCAAATTGGATTCATGTAAGCCACACCAAAAGAGTACCAGACCCTGAAGAAGAAAATCCTCAGACAGCATCAATCACTGAGGAAGCTGAAGGTTGCCCAGCTGAAGAATCTCCGGCTCGAGATTCAAGAGAAGCTGCAGAAGAACAACCGAGCACAAGTCAGGACTGGATACCGGTGGTAGAAATTCCTGAAGTTTACTACAGAACAAGAAGTCAAACAAAATTGGAAGAAATCGAAGAAGATCAGATAGGTGAAGAAGAAGCAGCTCAGGGAAAAGAAGAACATACAATAAAAGAACCTGAGCAGGACCAGATAGGGAAAGGAAACTGGGCTCAAAATAACGAAGAACCAACAAGTTTTGAGCAGGGACAGACAGGTTTAGAAGAATCCGGTCAGGCTGCAGAAGTACAAAGTGCAATAAGCCCTGATCAGAACCAGTTAGATCAAGAAAATCACAGAGAAGAAAAAGATCTCGAGAAAAATGAACATGAAGAAATAAATCAAGCACAAGGTCAATTATTGGAAACTCACAGTGAAGCTGCTGAAGAAAAACAAATCAGACCTGAAAAAGAGCAAGAAAGAAAAACAGTAATTGCAGAAAACGAAAAAGTGTCAGAAAGTGAAAATAAAGAGATTGCTGAAGACAAAAATAAAGAAACAGTGCAAACAAAGAAAACAAGAAAAGGGGATCATTGGCCTAGTGTCATTAAAATAGTAAAATACCACATAACAACCAGAAGTGAAGATCCAGATCAAGTAAATGAAGTAACAAGTCAAACCGAACAAGAAAACAGAACTAAGAAAAGAAGAAGCAAGAGACTGAAACTTGTAAATAACAAATTCAAGGGTCCTGATTGGACTTACATTATTCTTGAAGATTACGAGAGCTCAGAGTCAAGTGAAAGTGGTGACGAAGGAACAAGTGCAGAACTAACGTACGAGAAAGAAACAAGACCACCTTGACTAAGCAAAAGAGTCATATAAAGAAAAAGCGAAAAATAGATAAGAAGAGCAATCTTCCTTGTCGAAATGTCTGAAGATAGAGTTTCTGGGAGACCAAAACAGAGATGTTGTAGAAGATGCTGTGCAATATGCATATGGTGTCTAGTAATGGTGCTTATAGTTTGGTTAGTCCTGATCGTAGCAGTTCCTTACCTTATGATAATGGATAAAAAGATTAATAACGAAACTAAAGGAAAGACAGCACACATGAAGGAAAATAGAGTAGAACTAATGGCAGAAAATGAACCAGAATTTCATCATGAAATAACTGATAACGACATTAGTTTAAATGTTTTCACAAAGTTATTATTTCAGTATGTAGATACCATGGAAGTTAGTAATTGTTATGTCTGTATGAAGTTACCCGAATCAGTAGCAGAAGGATTAACATATCATCACTTACCATTGACATATGGCATATCATGTAGTGTATTAGCTAGTTTATTTTATAGAACAGGGAGACTTCAATATTATTATTCAAACATAGATGTGATATTTTCTGAGGTTCCGATTCGAAAGAGTATGAACCCAGTGCTTATTTACCACCTTGGGCTGAGAAAGAAGGGAGTTACACACCTGGCAAGGCTCAAGCTGCTATGGCTCTGGATTTTGTAAAAACGGGGAAAACTTGTCTACATAGATTAAAGACTGATTATAACAATGTTTTCATCGGTACCAGTGAATGTGAACACAATTTCTTAATTCTTGGAGGTTGGGGAATAAAAGGAGGAACAGATTCAGTTTTTCCTGGAATCTATTATGTATGCGGGAATAAGGCTTACTTTAGGCTTCCTGCACGGTGGTATGGAAGTTGTTATTTTGGAATAGTATTTCCAAAAATATACCACGTAAAAAGAAACACTGGGAGCAATGAAAACTATGGCGAATTAACACGTAGTAAAAGAGCTAGTTTTTCTGAAATTGTAGGTGATATATTTGGTGCATTGATACCTTCGGTGGTAATAATTCTGAACTCAAGGAAAATATGTAAATTGTCTACAGGGGTTGATCGTTTATCAACGGATACTGCTGGAGGATTTCTAATGATTAATGCGGAGATGGTTGCGATTAGATCTATGGTTATGCAAAATCGACTTGCTCTTGATATTTTATTGGCAAAAGAGGGTGGAGTCTGTAAATTACTGAAGACGAAACATTGTTGCACTTGCATTCCTGATAAAAGTGCAGAAATTGGAACGTATATACAGAATATAACTAAACTTGAGAAGGAACTTAAACCACTGGAAGTTGATAGTGTATGGGAAAGATTGACAAGTAGTATTGCGTCAATTGGTACCTGGTTTTCTAATATAGGAAAAGGACTTATAGGCCAAATATTAGTACCCCTAGCAGGGTTAGCAATAATAGTACTGACAATAATAATATGGTGCAAATGTTGTAGAAAGAAGGGAACATATAATGTGACAGGAAAAGGGAAGAAGAGAAAGATCGACTGAAATAGAACTTGAAGAGTGGAGAAGTGAATTATACAAGAAATTGAAAGGGGATGGTAAAAATAGAAAGGGTAAAAATGAGAATGAAACTACTTGCTAGAAGCTGGCATCTGATTGAGGGTAGTATTTTGATGGCTCTTAAACGCCATCAGAGAGGGGATTGATGGAGCAAGGACTCACAAATGAGACTTGCTCAAATACAATCTCCTCACAGTATTAATTTATTAATTATGTATTGTGTATACTAACTTTGCATACACTACATGAATAGCAAGGAAGCTTGCCTATGTGTTCTAACTAACAAGTAACGCTTGTCTTTTTCTAAAATGGCCGCCAAAGCGCGGGAAACTTACTGCGCATGTCTCATCCATATCACATAGTGTGACGTCTTTCTTTGCTTGGTGGGAAATTTCTGCTTCTGCGCAGTGTGCTTGATGTTTTCACATGCTTCAGCTTGCTCTTGTGTTATTATTAAATTGTCGTTTTCTTAACGCTACTAATGCGGGATAGATTTATAAGTAAATGGGGATAGAGTAGAAAGAGTGGGTATACAGTGAAACATATTATTTTGTGATTTTAATATTTTCTTCTTTGACTTTTGTTAGTTTGTAAACTTGGGCCTGGGGTTGGTGATCTGAAACTCGAGAGACAATGATTCTGCGCATGTGTCCTGTTTGGCTGCCAAAGAATAAAAATGAAGTCAGCCTGGACGTCATCCAAGGCCATGACCTGATGGCCGAAGCTGCTGTGCTCTTGCCTTTCCTGTGGAAAATTGAAACTTTGTATATGAAGAATATATAACATTTGTCGTGAGACGGGTGGGAAATAAAGCAAATGTATAAAATTGGATGGGCGGTAGTTTAAAGACAATGGCCTACAGAAAATGAACTAAAATCATATGGTGTGAGAATCAACCCCCTGTCCCCGTCCATTCAGAAGTAGTGGTCCCATATTTTGGCAACATTAAGGGGAGGTACATGGGTGTAGAAGGGTATAATAGAATATAGCATTAGTTAAGTAGTAGAAGATCAGGCGTGCATGCTGACTAGAAGAGCTCCAGACCGTCAAGCTGATCGATTGCAGACTGAATCGCTGTCCAGAAAGGTCCGGAGGAGGGGCGGCGGAGTCCATTAGAAGGAAGACACGGGAGAATCGAGGAGAAGCCGAGTATCAGAGAGGGGAACGATGCAGGCGTCGTTGTAGAGAGGTCACTGGTCCTGTCTTGAACCTGGAGGAGGTCTTTGCTCTTCATCCTTCCTGGGTCCTATTCTTTCCAACTCCTTGGCCAAGGGGTTTGGTTCTCGCACTTAGGTAAATATAAATGCAACCTTTAGTTGTGCTGCTGTCTCTATCTTCTCCTTTCTGAGGGACCGTCATTAATCAATAATTATTATTCTATGCTTCACCCGTGATATGCGATTAAGTAACATGTGGTTATGTAATTTACTCTGCTAAATCTTTAGATAAACATTTTAAAACTTCCTGACTTAGTGGTTATTTCAGGATTATGTACTATAACGAATGTCACTCATTTTAAACTTCCCAATTAGCAAAGGATTCATTGGTAAGTCATTACTCTTCAATCGGAAGGTAATTGGTAGCAGGGATTTTGATAAAGAGTAACAACTGATAAAACCCAGCGTAAGTATTAGCGTAGTATGAATGTATGGGCCCAAGTGAGTATCTAGTGTATGAATGCTGTTTGTTAATATCGCACTGGATCAACATCATCCAGTGACTGTGAGTGTTTTAAAAAAGTTTATGAGTGTTAAATATATATGCCAAGGTGTATTGGTGAATCAGTGGGTGTATGAGTGACTGTATGGATGACTGAGTGGGTGCATGACTGACTGTTTAAGTGAGTGATTAGATGTCTCAGTGAATGTATGGATGAGTGACTGGTTGTGTGAATGTGTGTATCTGTCTATCAGGTCATGTCTAAGTGGGTGTATGAATGTGTTAGTGGTTACATGAATAGCTATATGGGTGATAGGTTCTCTGACTACAGCTATGGTTGTCTGGTTCTCTAAGTGTGTGAGTGAGGAGGTGTGTGACTACCTGTATGGATGAGTGAGTGAGTGAGCCAGTGGTCTTATGGGATACTGTGTGCATGTCTGAGAACCTGTATGGGTGAGTGAGTGTCTGGATAGCTGTATTGGTAATTGAGTGAATGAGTAAGTATGGGTGAGTAACTGGGTATGTGAAAGACAGTATAGATGAGTGACAGGGTATGTGAGTAACTATGCATCAGTGAGTGAATATGAGAGTGGCTATATGGATCAGTACATGCTTCTGTCAGTAACTGTATAGGTGAATGAGTATGTGTTACTATTTTTATGAGCAAGTAAGTGGATGTGTATGTCACTGTTTGTGTTAGTAAGTACCTGTATGATTGTCTGTGGGTGAGTGTGTAGGAGTGTGAGTAGTTCTATGGGTGACTCACTCAGTGTGTGAGTGCCTATATGGGTATATGAGTGGATATGTCAATGACTGTATTGCTTAGTGAGCGGGTGTATAAGTGGCTATATGGGTGAGCAAGTGGATGTGTGTGTAGATCTATGAATTAGTGAGTGGGTGTGTAGGTACTGGTATGGCTCTGTCAATGGGTTTGCGAATGGTTGTGTGGGAGTGGCAGTGGGTGTATAATAGTTTCTATAGGGGTGTGAGTGGCTCAGCTAACTATAACAGCCGAATTTCTCTGGCTTTGTATGAGTGAAATGTCAACCTAACTATAACGTCTCTGAAACCTGTGGTTTTTTCAGTGAATATATATATATATATATATATATATCACTGCACCTCGTGAAATCGCTTCCTGAACAAAGACGAGTGCAGACCTCCAATCGTGCATAAATTATTTATTTTATTGCTTAGACTTCTGCCATTACGCGTTTCGGCCTTGATCACATGACAGCTCTCACAAAAGTGTACCGTTATTTAAAGTGCTAGTGCCACATAAATTCATGGACATAAACAAAATACATATGACTGCTCATTAATACTCGCATAAATGCTAGTAATGTTATTTGGTTGATCGAAAAGCATCCTATTTACTTAAAACCTGCAATATGACCACAAATATAACAATATAAATATTTTCATAAATAGTCCCCTGCCTTCATACATATATACACGCTTAAATGCCATGTTTGAGCAGTAGTGTAAAGTTCATGAATTATATCGACTTAAAAAAATTACAGAAAAAGTTTTGGTGCTCCCTGGCGTGGAAATGAAAATAAATCAACATATATTCAAAAAACAAGTGCATAACAATTTATATAAAAATCCATATAAAAAATATATCAAAATCCGAGATACCAGTCTCTCTGTGACATAAATTGCTCATATATTTGTTTATCCGATAGGCTCATATAATGCTCTTTCTTAATCAGAATAATCCACTGCCTTGCGTATATATATATCATTTCCTGCATGGTCCCATTGCTTGACCATTTGGGCGCATCTGCGGCGGTGCGTTTCGAGTACGGCCGGACCAGGCCGTTACCAATCGCCAAACACTTTTCCCAAAAGGAAATCCTCTCCGCACTCACAGTTCCATTATTATCATAAAGTAATAGTCATACCAATGCCTCCAATGCGGTTCCACGGTGCTTTTATTTAGTCATCCAAAGTCAGCACACCCCTACGCGTTTCGATCTCAGCCGAGATCTTGTTCACGGGGATACAAAAAACACAGAACAAATCGCCATTACTGCCATATATACACATGTGACATCACTGCCCGTGATCAACCCAAGTGCAGTCTGGTATTCGTAGTTCCAATCGTTTTGTATATTGTGTATTTTTTGGAAAACCACTTATAATTTACAATTAAAAATGTTTCCGCAATGCATGTATCTATTATAGCCCTCCATTACAATAATTATTTCTCATTTTCCATCAAAACTAATTCAGGTTGTCTTTTACCACAGTTTCCTCGTGATAAACATCCATTTAAGATTTTTTTCCTTGGCCATTCACATTATAAATATCAACGTGTGACACCACCCCCAAATGTAAGTGACAAAATTATTATAACAAAAGATTAATATTGTAACACAAAATAATGTATAACTTTAAATTTCACACGGCCACCCCTAGGATCGAACCCTTATTCCAACTACTACTCTGGGGCATCTCGCTACTGTGAGCTACTATAGACCTTCTTGTTGGCTATCTCATTTTGTAATATATGTATTTTGTTCCTTTTAAATTGCACAGTTATATATCCCTCCAGTGGGCCTACTGAGCTACTATAACCATTCTAATTGGTTATCTCATTTTATGGCCTGTGTATTACATTCATTTTTTCATATCCCTACAGTGGGACTACTCCTCTTATATATACCAAATTAATTAAACCATGAGTGATGTTATATGTTTTACGAGCTTGAAAGACCTATTTGTTGTGTAATCATTACCACATGTATCTCTACAGTACGTATCTAATCTAATGTTACTAAACCAAGGGAACAAAGGGATTAGTTAAGTGTCATCCTTAATAAGAAATACCATTGCGATCAAATAATGATTAAAAATAACAGTTAAAAACATAGAAAGGGAGGCATCCTGTTCAGAAATTCTTATGAAAACATAGCAAAATACGTAATCCAAGAAAAATCAAAGTGTGTTTTTCCAAAAAGGAAATCATTATCACAAATGTGAATGTAACTCTTCATCCTGGTTTAGCCCCCACGGGGTCAGAGTTCGAAAATTCAAAATGTGTCTGGACTCCTTTTGGCGTAGAATTCGCTCCCGATCCCCGCCTCTTGCCTGTAGTTCCACTTGTTCCAATGCAAAGAAAGTCATTAGTTTCCAATTTCCATTATGTTCCTTCTCCATATGTCTAGCTATGGCATTACTTCTATCAAGATTTACTGTGGCCTTCACGTGTTCAAGTATTCTTTTCTTTAAATCACAAATCGTGCTACCCACGTATCTCAAATGGCAGGGACACTCCACCATATAGATCACATATTGGCTTTTGCAGTTTATAAATTGCTTAATTTCCCAGGTTTTTTTGTGTGCCATCTCAACTTCTTTCGTGTTTTTAGCTATTGCACATACTTTACATTGTGTACATTTAAAGAATCCAGTCACCTTTAACCATGTTGGTTGTTTAGATTTGTTTCTAAAGTGACTATGTACAAGATGGTCCTTTAAATTTGTGGCTCTACGGAACGTTACCTCAGGGCCGTCACCTACAATTTTGGCCACTGTTGGATCAGATTTAAGTATGTTCCAGTTCTTACGAAGAATATGTTGAATCTGTTTGTTTTCTGTTGAGTAGGTAGTTATCAGCCTAATTTTTTGAGAATCATTCTCCACATTCGTGGGTAGTTGTTTTTCTGCAATTAATTCTGTACGTGTCAAGTTTGATGTTTTTTGTTTACATGATAGGACCAGTTTTTTGTTATAGTTTCTTCTTCTAAATCTTTCTACAATTAACTCGCTATTCCTCTGCCATTCTGAATCTTCAGAGCAAATCCTTCGTGCCCTGAGAAATTCGCCATATGGTATGTTATTAATCCAACTTGTGTTATGAAAACTCTCTGCCTGTAATACAGAGTTGGTGGCGGTTGCCTTCCGGTGTAGTGTTGTATGGACTTCATTATTACTGATATAGACCTCAGTATCTAGAAACACCACCCTGTTGTTACTTATGGTGTACGTGAATTTTAGATCAGTAGGAGTGTTGTTCAGGATGTTGAAATATTCAGCAAATTCCTGTTTCGAGCCATCCCAGATTATAATCAAGTCATCAATATAACGCAGCCATTTGACTATTTTGTTAACATATAGGTCATTGTTGGTCTTCCATGCCATACTGCGTTCCCACCACCCCATTGTGAGGCAGGCATAGCTAGGGCTGAACGAAAAACCCATAGCCGTCCCTTTTACCTGACCGTAGATCTCTTCACCGAACATAAAGATGTTTTCATTTAGGCAGATCCGTATCATCTCCAATAGCATCTTGTTATGGTTAGCAAACTGGATGATTCAATAGCTACTAAGCCGATCTCATTGCGGATGTTAGAATACAATGATATTACATCCATTGTGACAAAATGGTATGATGTGACCCATGGGGTTTCCTGTAGATGTCGCAAAAGGTCCCCTGTATCTTGAAGATAAGATGTTAATTTGGGCACATATGGCAAGAGAAAGGTATCCAAATAGTTAGCCACAGGTTCCAATAACGCCCCTTTCGATGAGATAATCGGTCTGCCTGGTGGTCTAGTGGGGTGTTTGTGTATCTTTGGCAGGAAATAGATGGTTGCCGTTCTGGGATGGTCCGTTGTCAAGTATTTGATTTCATCGTCATCCAGAAGATTGTCATTTTTCCACATTAATAGTTTCTGATCCAATTCCAATTTCAATTTTTTTGCGGGATTTTCCTTCAATCTCTCATAGTATTCTTTGTTCCTTAATTGAGAGTGTGCTTCCACTATGTAGAAATCTTTGTCCATAACGATGATATTTCCACCTTTACCGGCAAGTTTTATTTCAATTTCTTCACATTGTTTCAAATTGCTCAATGCTTCCTGTTCTTGTCTTGTTAAGTTATAGGGTTTTTTCATCCATTTGAGTTGATACAAATCTTTTGTAACTAATTCGTGAAATAGATCTATTTTATTTCCTTGGGGAAGTTGTGGGTAATATCTCGAATTTGCCTTCTTTCCACTCAGCCCGGCTCCTAGTTGTATACAGTGTGCCCCTATTTCTGAGCTGGGAGCATCAGGGTCTTGACTCAATTCCATTAATGTCACAAAGTTTATAGAGTCCCTCACTGTGAGTTGCATGGTCGGGGCAGATATGCTTTTTTTATATTGTGCCATTTTTTCATTTTCAGCAAATATTTTCGCCAACTTAATTTTACGAACATATTTGTATATGTCAATTCTGACCTGAGCCAAATCAGTCATATTAGTTGGACAAAAATTCAAGCCTCGTTTAAGTAATTTTATTTCAGCCTCCGTTAAGTTTTTCTTGGAAAGATTGATCACTTCAAGTTCTTGTATTTCCATTGGGGGATCCAGGTCCATCTTTGTCGCATGCTTCTCGTCGTAGCCCCCGCTCTTCTTACCTCTGTGGAGCCGCTTGCCTCTTCTTGTTGGTTTTGTCTTGCACGGCCCCGCGCTCTGCCTCTTCCACGATTTCCGGACGCTTGAACCCCCATGGATTTTTCCCATTGTTTTTGCTGAAGGGCCAGCCTCATATCCCCTAAAAAAGAGTTTGTGGGGCGTGCTGCTGTTGATGATTCTTGTTCCCCCTCACTGACATCTGTAGATGTTAACGAGGACAGGCTTTCAGTAGATGTAATAATAGGATACCGTTTTTCATTTGATTGAAATCTGTCATATTTTTTTGCGTACGTAAAAATCCGCCCCTCAGAGTAGTCCTCTTTATCTCGTTGGAATTTCGTCTTTTTCCTTTGTTGGACAGTTTCCTCATGTTTTTCGATATATCCCTCCAATTCCTCTTTAAATTTCACTTGATCCGGTGTTAGTTCAATTGCTGCGAGTTCCTTTTCAAGCTCTCTCAGCTGTACAGTCGTTTTTTCCAAAGCCAACTCAATATGTTTAATTAGAATTTCCATTAATCCTAAAGAGGATTTCAATATATATTCTCCCCATTCATTGAGCAATTCGTTGCTCGTTTCCTGGTGGTTTGGCATTAGATGTATCCTCAGGCCTCGGGGGACTCTTCGTACCTCTAGATATTTCTTTAGGGATGTAATCTCCCACCATTTGTTAATTTCCTTTTTGGATAATTTTTCCCAATGGCGCAGTTTATTTTTTGTGTCCATTATCCTTGGATTAGGAGTTGTATCACCTCCTGCTATTTTTGTTGTATCTTGTTCAAAGAATGTACTTAGCATTGCTGACCTCTTGGCCTCCCTTTTATCCATTGTGCTGACTGAAATTATTATTCTTTTTTACAAGTCCGTAATTAGGCACTGGTTATTTCACTCTCCCCTGTATCGGCGTTCTTTTTAATAATTATAGTTTGTGTGACGGAACCGTCTCGGGAAAACTCTCACTTTGGGATTTCAATAAAAGACACAGTTCCCAGGGTAAATCTACCCCTGTTTGCAATATTGCCCATCCGAGAGTTTATACCCCGAGTCCAACTGGTGATTCATTTATCATATAGCTTTTGCATACACATGTAAAGCATCGCTCACTCACCTACTTCAAGGGTACTTGATGAAAGGCTCAGCCCTCCGGTTGTTCCTTGCACTTTTCACCTCGTTTCGGTGTTTTCCGTGAGTCCGAGATAAATATTCAGTTCGTTTCTCCAGCGTTCACCCGGTCAAAAAGTCAAATCATTTCCTGCATGGTCCCATTGCTTGACCATTTGGGCGCATCTGCGGCGGTGCGTTTCGAGTACGGCCGGACCAGGCCGTTACCAATCGCCAAACACTTTTCCCAAAAGGAAATCCTCTCCGCACTCACAGTTCCATTATTATCATAAAGTAATAGTCATACCAATGCCTCCAATGAGGTTCCACAGTGCTTTTATTTAGTCATACAAAGTCAGCACACCCCTACGCGTTTCGATCTCAGCCGAGATCTTGTTCACGGGGATACAAAAAACACAGAACAAATCGCCATTCCTGCCATTACTGTATCTATTATAGCCCTCCATTACAATAATTATTTCTCATTTTCCATCAAAACTAATTCAGGTTGTCTTTTACCACAGTTTCCTCGTGATAAACATCCATTTAAGATTTTTTTCCTTGGCCATTCACATTATAAATATCAACGTGTGACACCACCCCCAAATGTAAGTGACAAAATTATTATAACAAAAGATTAATATTGTAACACAAAATAATGTATAACTTTAAATTTCACACCGCCACCCCTAGGATCGAACCCTTATTCCAACTACTATTCTGGGGCATCTCGCTACCGTGAGCTACTATAGACCTTCTTGTTGGATATCTCATTTTGTAATATATGTATTTCGTTCCTTTTAAATTGCACAGTTATATATCCCTCCAGTGGGCCTACTGAGCTACTATAACCATTCTAATTGGTTATCTCATTTTATGGCCTGTGTATTACATTCATTTTTTCATATCCCTACAGTGGGACTACTCCTCTTATATATACCAAATTCATTAATACATGAGTGATGTTATATGTTTTACGAGCTTGAAAGACCTATTTGTTGTGTAATCATTACCACATGTATCTCTACAATACGTATCTAATCTAATGTTACTAAACCAAGGGAACAAAGGGATTAGTTAAGTGTCATCCTTAATAAGAAATACCATTGCGATCAAATAATGATTAAAAATAACAGTTAAAAACATAGAAAGGGAGGCATCCTGTTCAGAAATTCTTATGAAAACATAGCATATAATAGCTCATGCATTGCGGAAACATTTTTAATTGTAAATAATAAGTGGTTTTCCAAAAAATACACAATATACAAAACGATTGGAACTACGAATACCAGACTGCACTTGGGTTGATCACGGGCAGTGATGTCACATGGGTATATATGGCAGTAATGGTGATTTGTTCTGTGTTTTTTGTATCCCCGTGAACAAGAACTCGGCTGAGATCGAAACGCGTAGGGGTGTGCTGACTTTGTATGACTAAATAAAAGCACCGTGGAACCGCATTGGAGGCATTGGTATGACTATTACTTTATGATAATAATGGAACTGTGAGTGCGGAGAGGATTTCCTTTTGGGAAAAGTGTTTGGCGATATATATATATATATATATATATATATTTATATATATATATATATATATATATATATATATATATATATATATATATATATATATATATATATATATATATATATATATATATATATATATGTATATCCTACTGGCAGTCACCAGTAGGTAGTTGTAGTTTGGACCTAATTTCTATAGGGAAAGCATTGTTTGACTTGCCTATAACTTGGGGGGGTTATTTGACCACTCTTCATAAACTTTTCCAAAAAAAGCGTCAAAGTAGGTTCTGTGTGTCATGAAAAGTTTGGGGGTGGTCCGTGCAGTGGGGACCGAGAAATAGGGGTGCGAAATAAGGGTGCATTTGTAATTTTAATTCCCATAGCAATGCGTTCTTGAACCACGTTTGACAGAAAGGTAAATGTTATTACGCAGATTGTGCTTTTTGGTATTTGGTGAAAATCCATTCAGCAGTCTTTGAGAAATTAAAGCCAAAAATAATAGTGATATCTCTGGCCGTGGATATTTCATGGCGATTTCTCGATGGTCGCAGATATTTCATTGTCAATCATGAATGTGCATGCCAGCTGGAATGCTCTGATTGGCAAGACGCAACCTGAACAGAAAGTTGCGGATGCCATTTTGTCGATCGGGAATGGTTCCCAGGGCTGAAATTTTCTGTGAAAGCTAACATGAGGAACTCTGAACCCATGTTTAGGAAATGGGGGTGTTAGTGACACAAGTTATGTGTCCAAAATTGTTTTTTTTAAATTGCGTGCGATATTCGCGATGATGCCACTATCACCAGTGCGGTACCCCTGTGTACCATTGAGGTGATATCGCGAATATCGTGGCGACACTGCAAATATTGGTGAAAAATATATATATTTGTACACACTTGCCGGTCACTGTCACAGACTCTTGTACAAACTCGCACTATGCACTACGAACTACGAACTCACTCAGAAACTTATATACCCATTCACATACCCATTCACACACTTATACATCCAGCCCCATGCTCACTCCGATACTCAAGCACCCACTCACATACCCATTCAGGTACTCACGTACCTACTTACAGACTCACTCGGAGAGTGACGTACCCATGTACAGACCCACTTAGAGACTCATGCACCTACTTAGTGACTCACTCATACACTCATGCACACAGTGTCATACCCACTTAGAGACTCTTACACCCACTCACATACCCACCTGGGCACTCATGCACCCAATCACAGACCCACTCAGATACTCATGCACCCATTTACAGACTCACTTGGAGAGTCACACACCCATGTACAGACCCCTGAGAGACTCATGAATCCACTTACAGATACACTCAAGTATGTACTCACAGACCCACTGAGACACTCATACACCCACTCACAGATCTATTCAGATACTCATATACCCACTCACATACCCATACAGTCACTCACACACTCAGTCACAGACCCTCTCAGAGTCTTATACACTCAGTCACTCATTCAAAAACTCAGAGACTCACATACCCACTCACAGACTCACTCAGATATACATGCACAGACTCACTCACCCACTCAAAGACTCATACATCCACTCACAGACCCACCCAGACACTCGCCTTCCCAGTCACAGACCCACTCAGATACTCATGAATGCACCCATTCACTCACCCACTCAGAGACTTATGCTCTCACTCACAGATCCATTGAGACACTCATACACCCTCTCATAGATCCACTAAGACACTCATACATACACTCACAGACCCACTCAGACACTCATACACCCACACAGTCACTCACATACCCACTCTCAGACCCACTCTGAGACTTATGCACCCAATCACTCATACTCTCAGAAACTCACACACCCACTCACAGACCCATGCACCCACTTACAGAACCACTCAGACACTCATGCTCCCAGTCATAGACCCACTGGGAGACTCATACACTCACTCACAAACCCATTCAGACATTTATGCACCCACTCACTACCCCACTCAGACACCAACTAAGACACTCATATATCAACTCGCAGATCCAGCCAGACAGCCATATACGAATATGGCACATTACAACGCGATGTAATACATTGCGTGCCATTACAACGCAGTCGTTACAACGACCACGTTGTTAGTACGCGATGTATTACATCACAAGTCTTTACAACGACTTCCAGTAGGGGGCGCGCTGGACTTAGGAATAGTATTATTTACTATTCCTACTCCAGTTTGCGCAACAGTAGGGAAGGTGTTAGAATTCATTTCCGATACCTGAGCGCCCCCTACTGGAATTTGTTGTAATGACTTGCGATGTCATTACACCGCGTACTAACAATGCGGTCGTTGTAACGACCGCGTTGTAATAGCACGCGATGTAATGACAGCATTGTAAACGCTGTTTCCCGCCATATACTCACTTACAATACACAAAGGCACTAATTAATCTACTCACAGATTGACTGACAGACTCATGCAACCAATCACAGACCCCTTGAGACACTGATGCACCCACTCATAGATTCACTGAGACAGTCACACAGTTTATTACAGAACCATTGATGGACTGATGCACCATCTCACAGATCCACTCAAATACTTATACAGTGAATGAGAGACTTACTGATACAGTGATGCATGCAGTCACAAATTCCACTGAAAGAGTTATACACTGTGTTATAGAGATATTAAAGGAGTACATGCTATTATAGAGTTAGTTAGATAGTAATTTGTTTAGTGTGTTGGTTCTAATCTATTTTGCAGTTATAAGTTTTGAATGTGGTGGTGGCGGAAATCCACTGAAAAAAACCCAAAGGTTACAGGGACGTTATATTTAGGCTGACATTTCACTCATACAAAACTAGAGAAATTCATCCGTTATAGTTACCTGAGCTAACTATACCTCATGTACCTGCAATGCACTGCTTATGACCTCACATATTAGATCGCTGATGACATCACTGATGGCATCATCCAGTGACTGTGAGTGTTGTTAAAAAGGTTTATGAGTGTGATATGTATATATAAATATACCAAGGTGTATTGGTGAATCAGTGGGTGTATGAGTGCCTAATTTGATGATTCAGTGAGTGTGTGACTAACTGTATAAATGAGTGATTATGTGTCTCAGTGAATGTATGGGTGAGTGACTGGTTGTGTGAATGTCTGTATCTGTCTGTCAGTTGGTGCATAATTGGTTGTATGGGTGTGTGAGTGGGTACGTGAGTTTCTATATGGGTGAGTGATTGGTTGTCTGAGTATCTCTATGGGTGTCTGAGTGTATGTGTGGGTGGGTGAGAGGGCATTTGACTGCTTGTATGGGTGAGTGAGAGGGTGAGTCATTGGCTGAATGGGTTAGTGAGTGTGTGTGTAAGGGGCTGTATGGGTGAGTGATTTGGTGTATGGCTGTGTCGGTGAGTGAGTGCATGTGTCTGTGGTATATGGGTGAGTAACTGGGCATGTGAAAGACAGTATAAGTGAGAGACAGTATAAGTGATTGGAAGTATGGGTGAGTGAGTAAATGTGAGAGTGGCTGTATGGGTGAGTGTGTGCTTGAGTCAGTGACTGTATAGGTGAGTGAGTATGTGTTAGTATCTGTATGAATAAGTAATTGGCTGTGTATGTAACTCAATGGGTGAGTAAGTTGCTGTGTGATTGACTGCATGGTTGAGTGAGTAGGTGTGTGAGTAACTCTATGGGTGACTGACTCAGTGTGTGAGTGGCTGTATGGGTGTATAAATGGATATGTCAGTGGCTGTAATAGTGAGTGAGTGGATGTGTGTTTTGATCTATGAATCAGTGAGTAGCTCTGTGAGTACTGATATGGGGTGTGAATGGGTTTGAGAATGGAAGTGTAGATGTTGGAGTGGGTGTATGAAAGGTTCTATGGGGATGTGAGTAGGTGCATCAGAGATTCTGTGGATGATGTCATCAGTGATGTCATTGAGATGTCATCAGTGACATTCTCTGGCCATGGATATTTTGCAACTATTCAGCAATGAATCACAAATGCACGCACCAACAGGAATGTAATGCTTGGCTGACTGCAACCTGTAGAGAAAGTTGTGGCCACCATTTTAAGGATCAGGGAACAGTTCCCGGGTCTGAAAATTGTGGAGAAACCCGATATAAGGTCAGGGTAGAGGTACTCTGACCCCCTGTTTGAGAAATGGGGATGTTAATAGCACCCAAGTTATGTGTGGAAAATCCAATTTTTTTCACTATGAGCAATAATAGCGATGATGATGCAACCGCCATCGTGTCCTCCATGTAACGTCAAGGGGACATCTCGAAGATTGTGATGACGCTGCAAATATTAAAAAAACACACACAATAAATATAATCACACCTATTGCCAGTTTTACTTAGATGCTGAAACACTCACTAACAGACACTGAGGCACCAGTTACACACCCAGAGAGAGACTCATCCACCCACTAAGAGTCCCACTCCGACACTAAGATACCCACTTACAGACCCACTCAAAAACTCATGCAATCAGTCAGAGACCTACTCAGAAACTTATGTGCCAACTCACAGATCCATTCAAACACACACACCCACTCACAGACCTACTTAGGCACTCATGCATCTACTCACAGACCTACTCAGAGACCCATGCACCCACTCACAGACCCACTCAGACACTCACACACCCACTCTCAGACCCACTCAGACACTCATGCATTCACTCACAGACCCACTCAGACACTCATGCACCCATTCACAGACCCACTCAGGCACTCATACACCTACTCACAAACTCATTCAGACACTCATGCACCTACTCAGACACTCATGAACACACTCAGAGATCCACTCAGAGACTCATGCACCTACTATTGACCCACTCAGATACTCATGCACCCACTCACAGACCTACTCATGCACCTACTCTGAGAGCCACTCAGACACTTATACAACCACTCACAGACCTACTCAGGCACTCATGCACCCACTCACAGAACCAATCAAACACTCATCCACCTACTCAGAGACCCACTTAGAAACCCATGCAACTACTTAGACACTCATGTACACACTCAGAGATCTACTCAGAGACTCATGCACCCACTTAAAATGTTAATGTAAGAAACTCCTAGTGTCCAACATACTGTAAAATATATGTTTCGCAGTGTCACCGCAACCCAATTACATCGTTGCAGTGAAGACAAAAAAACACGAAACAAAACCTGGAATATATTAATAACCTAAAATATATCAGAGGAACTCACTCATACAGACGTATGAAATAGTGGGTTGTAACACATCTATTATCAATAATATCAAATTTTTGAATAAAAAAAGTAAGAAGTACACTAAAAAAACATACATTGCAGGGCGTTATAGTTAGGCAATATATTTTTTAAACTTTACAAATTGAGTTTAAAAAAACAAAGTATACAGCAACGTAAAAGTTTCAAAATTGAATAAAAACATAGAAATTCCCTTAAAAACCAAAGGTCACAGAGACGTTATAGTTATGAAAAAGAATTTAAAAAAACCTTAGAAATTCACTGAAAATACAAAGGTTACAAGGACGTTATAGTTAGGCTCAAATTTCACTTGTACAAAGCCAAAGAAATTCAGCAGTTATTGTTACCTGAGCTAACTATAATTTATTGCCCCCGCAATGCACTGCTTATTACCTCATATATTACATCAATCATGACATGTCAGTGATATCACTGATGACATCACTGATGACATCTCAATTACATCACGGATGATATCAATCAATCAATCAATCACAGAATTTGTAGAGCGCACTACTTACCCGCGAGGGTCTCAAGGCGCTGGGGAGAAAAAAAGGGGGGGGGTGCTGCTACTGGTCGAACAACCAGGTCTTGAGTAGCCTCCTGAAGGTCAGCAGGTCTTGGGTCTGTCGTAGGCTTAGTGCAAGGATATCACTGATGACATCCTTCTCAGACCCACTTACACAACTAATACAACTCCTCATATACCACACAACCACTGAGATGCCTATTCACAGACCCATTCAAACACTCACACACCTACTCACTGATCCATTGAAGCACTCACACATCAACTCTCATGTACAACCACTAATGCAGCCACTAACTCACCCATACAGTCACTCATGTACCCACTCACTCACCAGTACAGCCACTCATACCTCCAGTCATGTGGACATACACACTTACATATCCACTTATGTACGCTTACAGCCACTCACACAGCCACTCAATCACCAATACAGAAACTTGCACAGCCACTCATTCACCAATATAGTTACTCACACACCCAGACAATTCACCCATACAGCCACTCACACTGCCACTCACTCACCAATACAGCTATTCACACAGCCACTCACTCACCCATACACCCACTCACTCACCCATTCATGCACCTATACAGCCACTCATGTGCCCTGTCACTCCCCCATACATTTATTTATGTACCTGCTCAGTCATCTATTCAGTCAATCATGTACTCACTCATTCACCATTTACAGCCACTGACACACCCACACACTCACCCATACAGCCACTCATTCATACTCTTGTTCACCATTACAGTTACTTACACACCCACTCATTCACCCATGCAGATATTCACATAGCCACTCGCTTACTCATACACCCAATGAAACACCCACTCGCTCACTCATACAAAAACTCACACACCCACTTACTCATGTGTACAGTCTCTCACATACCCACTCACTCTTCTATATGCCACTTATACACCCACTAGCTCACCCATACAGGCACTCCCACAGCCACTTACCTTAATATATATGTTTAACACTAAGTACATTTTAGAACACACTCACATTCAGTGGATAATGTCATCAGTGATGCCATTTGGGTTGTCATCAGTGATGTAATTTGAGATGTCATCAGTGATAACACTGACCATGTCATGAGTGATGTAATATGTGAGGTCATAAGCAGTTCATTGCGGGGGCGTAAGTTATAATAAAATAATCCCCAAAAATTAATAAATATATATATTCCTATTATAAGCTAAGTGATATATAATTGTCACTGATTCACATGTTCCTGTGATTCATTGCTCTATTTCGTTATTAATGTATCCTGTTACAAATAAATTTTGCAAAAAAAGAGTCTTTGAATCATATTTCCAGCTGTTTCCTAACCGAAATTAGTATTATTATATGTGATAGTGTATCCCAGTATTTTTTTACTGAACAGACAGCCTTGCTACAGTTAAAATAGCTTTTTGGACTTTTTCACTATAAGGACATGTTTAACATAAAATGTTTTCATATACTACTTTTAAATATCATGCACTTTGCCCCATGGGCTGTAAGGTCTACTTATAGATAACTTATTAATACTTGAAAGGAATGTTTAGGCCTGCCAAAAAGGGTTATTTTGATAGGTTAAAACTGCAACAACCAGTCTTCAAATGGTAGGCCTGCAGTCCTGTTTGCCTTGTCACTGTAAGGAATGGCACAATGGGTGTTTCAGTACACTAGTAACATTTATCTTACAGTCCTTGGGTACAACTGTTATCATAATTTAGGGACCTATAGGTAAGTTAAACATGCCCATTGTGGGTTATGCCAATTTCATGAAAAGGGAAGCACAGATAATTTACAACTGGTTAGCAGACGTAAAGAGCACAGAGTTTTATAGCTAGCAAAACGGATAGGGAAAGCATCTGGGTGTATACCACCCAAAAGATGGTCATTTCCTATATAGTCAAACTCCCAGCAGAAGGTGAGGAGAACAACCCACCCCATGGGAGTTTCCATCTCTACGGCGCGAAAGTCTGGAAAGTCCATCAGCATTGGCTTGGTCAGTCCTAGGATGAGGTTGAACCGTGAAGTACATACCCTGTAGGGAGATGGACCACCTCAAACAGTTAGGAAACTCACCATGCATTTGCCTCAGCATCCTCAGGGGCCTGTGGTTTATCTGAATCTGGATATTAGTCCCAAACAGGTATGGTTGCTTCAGTGCCCCTACAACTGCAAATGTTTCTCTTTTAATGGCTTTCTAAGTTGTAGACTACTGCTAATAAATTATTTGTTGTTCTAGGCCCTCCACATTTAACTGTGAGAGAATAGCCCCAATCCCATGCTCTGAAGCATTCCTCTGCACAGTAAATTCCTTGTTGAACTTAAGTGCCTTGAGGACTGGTTCTGTGCACATGGCCTCCTTCAGTGTGTCAAATTCCTTTTGGCACACCTCTGTCCAGATCACGGCTGCTTTGTGGAAGTCAGTTCAGTCAGGGTGGCAACAATGGTTCCATATCCCTTCACAAACCTCCTATAATAGCCTGTGAGGACAAGAAATGCTCTCATTTGGGTCTGTGTTTTAGGCTGGTTTCTCCCAGGCCACAATGGTTTGAATGTAGTGCTGGAGAGGCTGTATCAATCAATCAATCAGCATTTGTAAAGCGCAGCACTTTTACCTCTAGCAGTATCAGGGCGTTGAGGGAGCCTTGTCTCGGTCGAAAAGCCGGGTCTTAAGACTCTTTCTAAGTCCACCATGGAGGGTGCCTTATGGAGGTGGAGGGGCAGGTCATTCAAGGTCTTGGCAGTGATGTAGGAGAAGGAATGGCCACCGCTGTGGTGGATGTGGGGGATGTGTGTGAGGGCTATAGAGGGGGAGCGCAGGTGTCTAGAAGGTTGATGGAAGTTCAGTCGATGGTTGATGTAGGATGGTCATTGATCATGTAGGGCTTTGTAGGTATGCGTGAGGATTTTGAACTGGCATATTTTCTGGATAGGGAGCCAGTGGAGGTTTCTGAGGTGGGGGTGATGTGGGACCATTTGGGGAGGGCCAGGATGAGTCTGGCTGCAGCGTTCTGTATGGTCTAGAGTCTTCTGAGGAGCTGGGTGGAGATGCCGGCATAGAGAGCGTTACCGTAGTCAGGGCGGCGAGTGATGAGGGCCTGAGTGATGGTCTTTCTGTTGTTGATAGGGATCCATCTGAAGATTCTGCAGAGCATGCAGAGTGTGTGGAATAGAGGAGAGGACTGCATTGACTCGTCATTTCATGATTAGTTGGCCATCGAGGATGATGCCTAGGTTGTGCGCATGGTCTGTTGGTTTGGAAGTGGGTCTACAACATTTGGCTGGTCACCTGCTGTTGTCCCAGGCAGAGGTGTCGTCCCCGAAGATCAGTACTTCTGTCTTGTTGGAGTTGAGTCTGAGGCAGTTTTCTCTCATCCAGTTGGCTACTTTGGTGATAGCTTTGGAGAGATTGGTACTGGCGTTGGTAGTGTCCTCGATGAGTGAGAGGATCAGTTGAGTTTTGTCTGGGTAGGAGATTGTGTTGAGGCTGTGGGATCTGACAACATCTGCGAGGGGGGTCATGTAGGTGTTGACCAGGGTGGGGCAGAGGGATGATCATTGGGGTATGCCGCATATGATGTTCTTAGGTGTGGAGTTAAAGGGAGGCAGCCAGATGCTCTGTGTGCATCCTGTAAGGAAGGAGGTGATCCACTTGAGAGTGTCTAGCCACATGCTGATGTTGTGGAGTTTGTTGATGAGGGTGCTGTAAGAGACAATGTTGAATGCCACAGAGAGGTCGAGGAAAATCAGGGCCACAGTTTCTCCACATTTGAGGAGATTTCTGATGTCATTTATGACAACGATCAGCGTGGTCTTGGTGCTGTGGTCGGCCCAGAATCCTGTTTCTGAGGCATCCATTAGGTGGTTTTGTGCCAGGAATTTGGTTAGCTGTTAGTTGATGGCTTTCTCCAGAACTTTGGCTGGGTAGGGGAGCAGGGAGATGGGCTGATGATTTTTGAGGTCGCTGGGGTTGGCTGCGGGTTTCTTTAGGAGGGGTCTGACATCTGCATGTTTCCATTTGTCCAGGAAGGTTGCTGTGGAGATGGAGGTGTTGAAGATACTGCTGAGTTCTGTGCTGATTGGGTTCGCGATGAGGTTGAAGAGGTGGTAGGGGTAGGGATCAGTGGGCACCTCGTAATTGATGGAAGACATGATGGCCGAGGTGGTCCGGGCGGAGAGCAGAGACCAGGCGGTGACCGTTTGGCTGGTGTTCACTGGTTGGTTGTGGTCGTTTAGGTTGAGGGCGGTGGATTGGGGGTCAAAATTACTGTAGATTGTGGCAATTGTGCTATGGAAGTAGACTGAGAGGATGTCACAGAGCTCTTTGGAGGAGCGTATGATGTTCTCTGTGGCTGTAGGGTAGGAGAATTTCGTGTTTATTTTGAAGAGTTCTTTAATGTGGTTGGCTGCGGTGTCCATGTTGGTGGTAATGGCTGCTTTCTTGGCTTCCTCGATGTGCAGGTGATAGTTGCTGAGGGCTGTTTTGTAGGAGGCTCTGTCGGCGGATTTCTTTGTGACGCGCCATCTTTTCTCCAGTTGGTAGCAGTCATGCTTGGTTGTCCTGAGCTCTGGGGTGTACCAGTTGGCTTGTTTTGAGGTTTTGTTGACTTTTGTAGGTTTCAGTGGGGCACCTCTGTCGGCGCAGTTGGTGATCCAGGCGGAGAAGTTCTGGATGGGCTGGTTGAGGTCTGTTGTGGCTTTAGGTTGGGTGGTGGTGAGAGCCTGAGTCCACTGAGTTCTGGTACCCCTGCTCCAGCTATGGTGAGAGAAGGTGTGACGCTTAGTGATGTATCTGTCCCTCATCCACTTGGTGGCCTACAGACCATAGATCCCTGTCCTATCTGGCACTTACTGGCGTGTATAGTGAGCCCTGTTTGCTGCAGGGCCTGAAGCACTTCTCTAAGGTGGATCAGGTGGTCTTCTCTGCTCGAGTTGAAGAAGTAATGTTGTCCAGATAGGCAGCACTGAAATTCTCCAACTCAGCCAGGAGCTTATTGAGCAAGCTTTAGAAGTTGGCAGTGACATTATTTAACCCAAAGGGCATTATCTGGAACTGGAAATCTCCTTCGAGGTGGATAACGCTGACCTTTCCTTGGCTCCCTCATTAGGTCAATCTTCCAGTATTCTGACATCAAGTTAAAGGTACTGGGGAACATGGCATCCTCCAATCTGTCAATGAGCTGTATTGGTGACTGAATTTGTGGTCCTGTAGTTGACAAAGAATCTCAGTTCTGGGGTGGTACTGGGGGGAGCCTTTGGTACTAAGACCACAGATCTAGGCCAGGGAAGATAGGAGGGCTCGATCACCCCAATCTCCAGCATCTTCGAAGCCTCACTCTGTTGGTTTGCTGCCAGTTTGGGGGAGATGATTACTCCAACAACTGTTTTCCTACTCCTTGCATGACGAGAGGTCTGGGAGGGGTTCACTCTCCTCCTAATCACCACAATATTTCCAGATAATCATAGTAAGCTTGGAAACCTTGAAGTATGGTTTCAGTATATTGACATAAAGGACTCTTTAGAGGTTCCTGTGTGTCTAGAGGTCTACTAAATAAGTGACCTCACTCCTTTTCTCCTTGATTTCATAGGGCCCGGTTCAATGGTCCTAAAGGCTCAAGGCTCCATGAGCTCCATTACTAGGCCTGGTAATTGACTCAAATGAGATAAGATCTTAAAACAACTTGCAGTGCCCATAGAGCAGATTCTTGTGTGAACTAGGTTTTTTGTGCAATAATTTCACCTAGGTAACAATACTCCAGCCTATGGGATTATTGCTAGTCTGAAGCCAATGAATTCCCATAGGAATTATTTGTGTTTTTACCCTCACTAGTTTTTATATTTGTACAATTACAAAGTGTCCACATCTAGTTTGTGACTGGTGGGATTTTATATTTTCTTTTTATACTTTTATCGCTTCTTAAATAAGGGTACTTTGCCTTTCATGATGTATTATGTTTTTATATTGCATATTTTTTTTTGTGTGTAATGATCATGATTACTGTTTTCATGGTTGATTTACTTGTAAACTTTGATGGTCAAGAAACTGAATAAAGTAATTCTTGATTGAAATTGGAGTAATTGGAACTAATTACTGTAATTTTGGTGTTACTCTTGTGATGCAAAATTACTAAAAATTACACAACTACGCCATCTGGTGTAATTCAGAGTATTTAGGGAAAAAATACCTACCACAAGAGCACAGGAACAGAACATGAGCAGCTGCTGAATGCTGCTTTTCATATTCTGTTGTGCTTAGCTCTATTCTACTAGTGCAAAATACATCTTCTAGTCCATTTTGGAAGTGAGGGTGAATTTTGCACTAATAGTGCTAAATGCTGGTTTGCATTCCTATTGTAACTCAGTTCAATCTTGCTGAATTTTGCTGTCATTTTGCATAATCATGCTACAGCAATTTTCTAGTTACATCCACCGCTATCATTTGCCCACACCTATTGGCCAGTGTGGTACTCAGCCAGAGTGACCTTCTAGTCAAGCCACTGTTTATCAGTTCCTGTTTAGCCTCTAATTTCTCTGTGGCATCCTTCATGTAGTGCCCCATCTTGGGTCTGAGGGCTAGCATGAAATTAACAACATCTTGTGGTGGGTGGTGGGAGGTTTCTCCCATCCCTCTTTGACAAGACTGGGAGGTCTACTAACGGGGTGTCCAAAGTGCAACTTAAAGAGGTTGAGGTTCATTTCTTTCTGTGGCACCTCCCTTTAAGCAAATGAAAGGGAATGACAACAGGATGTCCCATTTATGTCCTTTCAGTGTTTTTTTTAACCTTTCAACGAGCCTATTGGTCAGGGGGTGGTATGGTGAACTAGTAGGTAACACCGCAATCATCACACATGACCTTCATTTAGGCTGTCTTGCAGCTGGTTTTCCTGTTGGAGACTACCCCCTTGTGGAATCGCACTCAAGTAAAGCTCCCCATTGGTGCCCAGACCACTACAGGCACAGTTGCTATCCTAAGGGGTATTGTCTCAGGGTACTGGGTGGCATGATCTACCAACACCAGGATAAACCAATTCCTTAGTGCTATCTTGAGGTCCTGCGGACCAACATTCTTTACTACCATCCTCAAAGGATGTTCATGCAATGGGGAAATTCTAGAAGGGAACCTTGCATTTCCCTCCTGACTTGTCACTGGCCTGAAAAGTCATACAGGACCTGCAGTACGCATCTGATTTGGTCCTCATCTGGGGCCAATAAAAGAGGATGACCAGGCATCAGGTTTAGGCCTGCCCCAGGTATCCTGCCAAGGGAATATCATGAGCCAACTCCAGTAGGAAAGTCTTATAGCTCTGGGGGACCAGCAACGCTCTTGTTGGCCCACACTCAAGGTCCTTAGGCTCAATATACAGGAGACCATTCTACCAGTAAATTTAGTGATCATGAGAGGTGTCATTTTTCTGGGCTTCATCCTGTCACCGCAGACCCTTGAGAGTGGGGCAGTCCCTCTACGCCTTGTAGATCCCTGACTGTCACAGTCCTCCTGTAGCATGCCACCTGTCCAGGTCATGCAGGCAGGTCTCCCAGGGCAGACAAATCTTTCCCTGGAGGGTTTGATTCCTCCTTGACCATGGAAATCTTCAGGCTGGTTTCCCATGCCCCCTACCTCTCTCTTTTTGGCAGACACATGGGCCACTGTTTCAGGCTCTAGTTCCTTGAGACTCACCTTATGGGCTGCCATGGCCCATGTGGTCATAAGCACCTACTCAGGCAATTCCAACGTTTCAAAGTATGACCTGAACTCCACCTTCTTCCAAATGGTTTGCTCCAGATCATTCCCTAGATGACAGTCAACAGGCATAGCTAGACTAACAGCTACCCCACACCAGAGGACCCATTGCCTTGGGGAACTGGCTCACTTGGTTATCAGCAGTTATTACTTGGTAGATTACATCAGGGATAACCTGTTCTGCAAGCAACAGATGACATCTGACAGTAGTCATAATGGCTCTTGTGTTTCGCAGAGCCTCCACCCTCTGTTCATTGATGTTAAGCCACTGACTGTACTTCGTAGTGTTATCAGGCATGTGTGTTCAGGGTATCATCTCCTTGTCACCCAAGGACCTGGGGGTAATCTTTGCACTGTTCCCAAATCAAAGTATGTCAGTCTCCACCCCAACACCAGTACTACCCTAGCAATCCCTGGTGAAGGTTCACCAGGGGGGGTCTGCTTCTTTTTGAGACAGATGGCATCTTCCATCTTGTGACCTGACTGGAGACATGCATAGCACCTTCCCACTTAAACATCCCTTCTTGTGGCCTGAAGAGGAATGGGACTTCCTCACCTGTGAACACTTTTGGGGGCATTTAGAGAACTCCTTATAGATATCTGTATCTCCCCCTTCTTTTGCTGGTGGGGACCATGCCCACCTTTCTTTCGGTCCCCCCAGGCATCTACTTATACACTCTGATTTTGATTCAGAGGTCATCTCCTTTCACAAGCTAGCTGGGCACAGAGAGTCTTGTGGCTGTCAGTTGCTGGCACAGCTGTGTAAAGCAATTACTCAAGATGCGCTCTCTCAAAATCAGATTGTACAACTCATAATAATCATTTACTTTGCTATCCAACCATCCAGTGCCTTACTTGATTAATCCACGATTTCAACCCATGACTGACGTGACTGCTTCTGACCATCCCTGAACCTCAGGCGATACCTGTTAGGGGTCAAACCAAACTTGCAGATAAGGGCTTCCTTCACGGAGTGATACTTCATATGGTCAGCTACCTCAAGAGCCACTACGGTATCCCTCTCGGCAATGCGCATGTGCTTCTAGATACTAGCCTACAGTCCTCTTCTGGTAGTCTGTGCCTATGCAGGGACACCTCATATGCTGCAAACCACTTTTCTATGTCATCCCACCACAAAAGTAGGCATCAGACATTTGTGGATGTGGACTCGTTTCCCTCTCCTAGCCACTGCACTGTCACTACCTTCACTGGACTCAGACGCCCTCTTGGACCTCAAGTCCAACTCTTACTGACTTCTCTCATGAGCCGACCTGCCCTTTTTCTACTCCAGGCGCAGGACCAATTTTCTCTCCTCAGCAGCCAGCTTTTTCTCCTCCAAGACCTGGCTAGCCAGTCTCAACTTCAAATCCATCTCTTTCTATCTGTCCTCCAGCTCTGATGTGAACTAACCATGAGCTTACACACTGCTCCCTGCCCTGTATAATTCAGCGAGTCTGCTCTTTGATGTTCACAGTCCTCTGGCAATGGAGTCTCCTCACTGTCATTGTCAACTTCTCCTTCCACCTCCTCCTCCTCATCCTCTTGCTCCTATGGGATGAATTGCAACAGGTATACTTCCTCCCATGCTCTGAGGGCAAGATGATACTCCTCCTTCTTAGACTCATTGCCCTCCCTTAGCCCCATTTCCTTGCACATCTTCCTCAGCAGTGCCATGCTGAGGCTCTCCATGATTCTCAAATCCACTTCCTTTCTCTCAAAAATCACAGGTGCAAACATGGTGGCACATTTCATAAGGATTTTTTTATTTAAGGTTAAATCACTGAGTGCTACTGCAAAACAGAGGATCTTCATTGCACCGCTGAATACCAATGTAAAAATTGACAGTATTAGTTAAGGGGAGTGATGACCCCCCCTTAAGCAATAATTACAATTCTTCCCAGGGTGAAGCAGTAAAGTCACTAAATGAATATGAACTCAACCCCCCTGTAGCTATGGCACAGCGAAGATAGGCTAAACTTAGAGTCAATGTGTAAAGTTATTTGTGCAGTACAACAGTAATAAAGCCAAAATACAACAGAAGAAAAATCCCAAACCAATGTAGTAAAATGGAATACAATTTAATGAATGGCCGTAAAACAACAAAAATCCAATAAGGGGAACCAGAATTATGAATTTTTCAAGTTTAAGGTTCAAAATAGCACCAAAAAGCTTAGTCATCAGGTTTCACTTGACCAGTACCTAGGCTCGTGTGAAGGCCAACCGCAATGGAGCACTTGTCGAATACAGAAATCAAGTTTGACCAGGACAGAAGTTTTACCTTTACTTAGTCTCTTAAATGAAAGTCAAAAATCCTCAGTGGGGTAAAGCAGCAGGATGTGGCCAAGGAGTGCGCCACAACATGGGCTAGCCACTGTATGAGGACTTGGTGAAACTGTTGACTTTTGGTGGGAAAGCACTGAGTGGGTGAAATTTGAATTGTGCTCCCAGAGAAGGTTCCTCGCCAGATAGATACTTTTGATGTATTCGCCCAGTGAAGATTTCTACGTTTGGACATTTTTGGAGCTTAAATGCTTCGAGGATTGCAAGGCTGCAGGCTGTTGTAGATGAGGGTTCCATGAGGCAAGATACCTTCTCTGTGAGGTCCCACTGAATCAGAATGCAGCTGTGGAAAAGCTCAGAGTGGGTGCAACCAGAATCTACTGCTTAGCAGCAACACACCTTCATCAGATCAGCTTGGCAGGTTGGTTCTGGTCCTCCAAAGGTCTTTGGGGCTAAAATGTTTCTAAGTCCCAGGTCTCAGGAGATGTTAGCAGGTTAGCTGGTGACAGCACTTGGAGGTCAAGACTCACTCAAGCAGTGACCAGGAGCAGGTTCCAGAGCAGACCCAGTTTTAACTGGTCAGCTGGACAGTTGCAGAAAAGGAGTCTTGTAGCTTGTTGTGTTCCTGTAGCTTGAAAAGGATGTCAGTCTTATGACCCTTGAAATCCACTTCTTTGTCCTGGGTACAAGAGGCAGAACAGGTCCAGCCCTCTAACCTCTTCTCATGTCTCAAACAGAAGGTTTAGCCCTCTTCTGATCTTCCACAGGTCCAGTAGTGTTCTGGAGAGGGTACTGTGCTTGTCACAATTATGCCTGCACCATACTGTGGGTGGGATGACTCCTGGTTCCTCCCTAATCGATGGATTACAAGTTCTTAGGGGTAGTCCTACCTACATTTCAGCACTTCCTGTTTGCCCTACTGCAAGCTGCTCAGTCCAGACTCTGCCTAAATCCAAGATGGTAAAATACCTCTCTCCTTGTGCACAGCCAATGAGAAGTGACTAGGGAAATGAGCAACCTATACTCAGCAGTAGCTTTAAACAGCGGTGGGGGCAGCTCCTCTGCAATGGTAAATTCAGCCTTCATAGATGGAGAACAAAGTACTTCCAAGGTGTCAGCTAAAATTTATCTGTGACAGCATAGGCTTCTTTGAAGTTAATCAGGTTCCTAGGCATAGCCCAAATGGTCATCCTGCCAGATGAAAAGAAGCATCTCCCCACACCTAAGCCCTTATCCTAGTCTGGGAGCAGATTTCACACCTTATCAAGGGGACTATTCATCTGCCAGATGACTGTTGGAGCTCATGCAAATGGGCATCCAGAGACTGTAGGCAGGGGAGAGGTAACGTTCCAAAAGTACCCTTTCTTTAACAGTTATTAGGATTTGATTTTATGATTCGATTTCATTTTGAATAACTATCAAAAAGTGTATTTTAATCATATGTTCAGCTGTTTCATAACTAGATTAGGTATTTTGAAATGTAATGATGTCATCCAGTGTTTTCATATGGAACAGAAAGTCTTGCTACAGTGAAAGTAGCTTTTGGGGCCTTTTCAGTGTATGGACATTTTTAACATTAAAGGTTACATGTCCCACTTTTAAATATAATTCACCCTGCATTATTTGCAGCAAGGCCTTCATAGGGGTGATTTAATCATTTTTAAAAGGAACCTTTAGGCCTGTCAAAAAGGTGTATTTTAGTAGGTTGAATTTGAGTTTAAAACTACAACAGCCAGGCTACAAACGCTAGGCCTACAGTCCTGTTTGCCCTGACACTGTATTGGCTGACACAATGGGTGCTGTAGTCCTCTACTGGCATTTAACGTTCAGGCCCTGGGTACACCTGGTACAATATATAGGGACTTATAGGTAAGTTAAGCATGCCAATTGGTGGTATGCCAGTTTCATCAAGTTGAGAGGGGAAGCGTACACTCTTTACTCTTGATTAGTGGGGGTAAAATTCACAGAGCACAGCAAAAAATAAACAATAAAAACAGACAGAGCAAAAATCTAGGGGGTTCACTGCCCAAATGATTGTCCTTTCCTACAGTCACCCAACCAACTATGGAAGACTTCAGAGCCCCATAACGAGATATTGTCTCCATATCCCTGCAAGATACACCAGTCACTACAATTTCCATGGAAAAGCGGCAAAGTAGAAAGAGGCCATTGCTCCTCCAACTTCCCAGGATCCTGGAGATGATTTACTCAAGATGCATCATACACATGCTGAGAATAAAGCCGCACAGCGACTACCAAATCTTTCAGTACCTCTTGGCACAGTTCAAGTATCACTTACTTCTGTGTTCACATAAGACATCTGAAAAAGCTGAGCAATTAAAGATCAAGATCAAGTGGAACACGTGTGGTGCAGCGGCCAGGGCAGCTGACTTCGGAGCACAGCGCTCACGGTTTGATCCCCGGCTCCGGCGGCAGCTCAGCTCAGCACCTTGTGACTCTGGGCAATAGCTCACTTAATTTCCAAGACGGCCCCCAGCGTCTTGAGACCCGTAAGTGTGAGTAGTTTGCGATTTACATTTACATCAAGAAGAAATAGGTTCCTAAGCAAGTACTTGTTGCCCATTGAGAAGGAGTTATCATGAAGGAGCCATGGAAACAAACAGGTGTCTGTCAGGAAGTATTTAATAACTGAGAATTAAAAAGGACATGAACAAGTGTGAGAAATTCATAATGGAGGTTTGTGTAGTAAAGCAGAATAGCTTATCCATTCAAATGTGAGGAGGAGTTTAGAAATGTCTGCTTACTAAAACAACTCAGTTGTAAATGCAACTACTAAAGTCCTTTTATCGACACTATCATTCAAATTGGGGATTCTTGTGGAAACTCAAAGCAGTCCACAGCTGTGACTGAACACCTGTGTCCTGCTATGACTTAAATCTTTGTAGGCTGGTTTCTCCAAGCAATTAAAACCCAACTTGACATCTTCTTTCCACTGTAAAACCCCAAAGGGGAGTTCCTTTTTGAGTGGAGCCAAATGACCATTTCATAACATTTTACCATTTTTTTAAAGCACAAATTTTATCGTATGACACAAGAAGAAGAATTTTTTTTAAATAGACAACAATTTTGCTTGTTGGCTATTTTAAAAACAATATTTTTTTGTGTTATGTGTTTTAATTGATTTCTGTATAAATTCAATTATTCTAGATTTAATATTTTATATCAAACACAATCATAATTTGAAAACGTTTTATTTATTTTCAAACTATCATGGTAATTCATAATACAAAACATAGAATTTGCCTGGTAGGACATACATTAGCACATGAATATTGAGACAGTATACATTAATATGTCAGGGCACCATTGGGCATCACACTGTGCAAATCCATGGTCAGGCATGGGAGGCTCAGTGCCCGGGCTGCGGGCTACACATTGGCTGCCCAGTATCTTATACTACTCAGCTGGGGTGCAGCACCCCCCATTGGCATTGCAAGTGTCTTCAGAAAACTTCCATGAATTTCTCCCATGGGTCCCATATTCTGGAGGTTTTTTGGGGCCAACCACGTGCCCAGCAGATAATCTGCTTGGCACATGTGCATCAGTCTATGTTGGGTGTCCAGCAGGCCACTCTTGGAAAATTTCCACTGCTCATAACTGAATAATGTCTCTCTTTGCCACCATTAAAGCTAGATTGCAGAATATTAAGGCATGTTTGGAAAAGGTTTGATCCCTCCAGATCGCCAGGGATTTTAACTATGGAGTAATCTTTAATGACTGTCCCAGGGCTCTGGATATATGCTGTTGAACACCCCCTTCGAAGCAATGGATCATTGGTCAACTCCAGAGAGTACGTATCAAGGAACCTGAAATTTTGCATCTCCAGAAACTGGCAGCAGTGTCTATTCTCCTCATTTTATACAGGTGTGTTCTAGTAAAGTAAGTCCTGTGGTGTATTTTAGGTTGTATTAGTAGGAAGCTTGCTCTAATCGCTGCCTCCTTGGGGCAGACAGATGCCCCTTCCCCCCAGTATCCATTCTCCAGGGCTCCAAGGTCAGCCTCCCATTTGTATTTAAGGTTTGCCAAGCAGTTGTGGGTGTTCATGATCAGTGTCCTATATGTATGGGAAATTGAGTGCCTATTAGGGGTGAGTGATATATTCCGTGCTGGCGGAGGAGTTGGCTGAGTTTTGGCCACTCCTCATTATGCATGCAACTCGCTAACTGTAAGTTGGCAAGCACAAGCGAGAATTGGCATCCCTTAGTGGGATTTTCAGGTGCTAGGAGGGCACCCTGGGAGAGTTTCTCATTGTGGGTGGTCGCAGGTGGTCGCAGGTAGTCACAACTGGTCACGGTGAGAAAATTGCAGCTCGAGTAGAAAATCTACTCAAGCAACAGCTAAGAAGCAGCACCCTATGACATGCTGCGTGTTGCTGTTTGCGCTGATTTTGCAGCATGGAACAAGCTCCGGGAGCTAAAAATCAGCACGAACAGCGTGAAGTGCTGATTTCCACCCATTCGCGGAACTCCCCAGAGTCTTGCGGAGTTATCATGCAACTCCGCAGAATAGTTCCGCCCATCCCTAGTGCTTATGTAGTGGAGCTATCAGCACTCTCCCCTCCAGGAGTGATTCATCTTTGGTTGAGTCTAAGAGGGGTCGAAACCCACTCAGCACATGTTTAGGCTGCAGGTAGTGGAACTGCTGGGCTTCATTCAACACATACTGTTGCTCGAGTTCCTTCAGGGCTCCATATGTCCCCATGTTTTTATATACCCAGAAGGTCCCATTTTTTAAAGCCATCTATTGTCATCAGGTCTGCCAGCAGGGTTGAGTCCCACACAGAGGTGTTTCTAATGTGAGATTGTCCCCCCACCCAGATCCTTGTTTGCCTCCATCTATATAATTGTGGCTGTTGGAGAAGGTGTCTTATTCATAGTAGTGACACTGTAATGATCCCTGGGATACCCACAGGGTTACATGGCCCTCCTGTCTGCTGTTACGGAGGGTTCCTGCTGATCGTCAAATGCCGATCATTAATGATCAGTAGGTGTGAGGCCCAGTAGTAAAGTTGTAGGTTTGGTAAGGCTATGTCAGTGTGTGTAGTGCTATTCTGGTAGTGCCTCCATCCCATAGCAGGGATCTAGTGATGCCATCTTCCTCCCAAAAGAAGAAGCCTGGGACATCGTAAGGTGTATTTTGCAGCATATAGCGGAACCAGAGTAGGTTGATAATTTTAAACAGGGCCGACCAACCCATTAAAGAAAGGGGGAGTTTCCTCCAGTGTTCCACGTCCGTCTTTTAGTTCTCCAGTTTTCTACCCAGGCTCCTACGCATAAAGACTGATTGGTCTTGTGTGATGTACGCCCCCAAAAATGTGTACACTTCCGTTGTCCACTGTAGAGTGTTCGCCCATGCTGCCGGTGGTCTCCACGGCATCAGTGGACATGCCACTGATTTATGACAATTAGTGTGGACTCCTATCTATTCCCTGAAAAGGCAACCTGGGGATAGAGTGCTGTGGGCCTGTTACATATAGGATTATGTCGTCCGTATATATAAGGAGTCAACATCCTGTCAGTCCTCATCCCACCGAAGAACTTTGAACTGTGCGTCACTGCAAATCCAGTTGGCCAGGGGCTCCACCTCCAGGGCATAAAGCAAGAGGCAAAGGGGAGATCCCTGTCTTGTTCCTCACCCTGAGGGAAATTTTCGTGGCTCCATCCCATTCATTCCCACCTTTGCCATGGGATCTGTATATAATAATTTGATACAGTCCAGAAATTCCACACCCGGCCCCATTTTACTTAGGATTGTCGTAAAATAAGGCCAATTCGGGGAGTCAAAGGCTCTTTCCACATCAAGGGCTAGCACCACTGCCGGCTCCTGGATGTCTTTTGACCTGGCCTAGGCCCGAAAGATGTGTCGCAGGTTCTGTCTTGTCAACCTGTAGGACATGACCCCAGACTGGTCTGAATGGGCAAGCTTATCTTTCACTTGGTAGAGGCGGTTCGCTACTACTTGGGCCAATATCTTGGTTTCTGTGTCTAATAGGGATATTGGTCAGTATGAGGAGCAATCTCCAAGGGGCCTACCCTGCTTATTTATGAGGGTGATTGTGGCCCATCTGAGGTCTCGTGGAAGGGAACCCTTTGCCCTAGCCTTAAGGCACATCTGTAGAAGCAATTCTCCCAATAGGCCTTCCAGGTGCTTAACAAATTATGCAGGATAGCCATTAGGACCCAGTGTTTTCTCCAAGTGCATTAGCTTAATGGCTTCTTGAATGTCTGCCAATTTAAATTTTTAGTTCAGCCAGGCCACATCCTCCTGGGAGAGGGTTTGAGTTGGAAGGTTCCCCACAAAATTCTTCCATCATCCAAGAGGTGCACTGCACCCTGGAGGGATACAGGGACTCAAGACAGGAGGTAAAGGGCTCTGCTGTATCAGGCCCCATTTCATGGAGATGCCTGTCAGCTGTCTGTAGATTTGAAGCCCATTGTTGTCCCTCCTCCTTATGTGTCAACTTACCTGCTTTATTGCCAACCTTGTAGAGGTTTTGCTGCCTGCTACAGTAGAGCGCCTGTACTTTTTCCTATACCATTTTTCTGTAGTACTCTCTCAGGAGTTCAATATGGTGCAAGTGCTCCTCTTGCGGGACTTGGGTGTATTCAGTTTCCTCCATCTTGGGACAATGTTTTAAGTCCCTCACCTTCTCCTCCTTGTCCTTTTGTTTGCCTGCATGGATGGCGATGAGGTGTCCCCGTGCCACCGCTTTATGTGCTTCCCATAGAGCTACTCCTGACGCCACCGACCCCACCTTCTCTTTCAGGTAGGCTTCAGTGGTCTGTCACAGCTGTGTCCTATTGGTCCAGTCCAGAAGGAGCCAAGGGCCGAGGCTCCAGGACGCTCTTTCCCAGGGCGGTCTTCGTGTGTAATGTGGTCATGAGTGGGGAGTGTTCTGATATGCTCCGGGGAAGAACATTTGTGTTCACAAATCTACCACCCTGTATGACTGGGGCAAAGAAAAATCCTGCATGTGAGTACTCCCGCACATTGGGGTTGGAGTCTCTTCACAGGTCCAGGAGGCCCAGTGCTGTGAGAAAGTGTTGAATGGATTTGTTGTTTGATTCCTGAGGCCAATCGGTGCGAATCTATTGAGGTCCTGTTGTAGTGCCAGGTTTATGCTAACCCCTAATATCAGCAGGGCCCTGGGCCTGTGCTAACCATTTCTCCATGGGGTCTAACATGATCGACTGTAGGCCCAGTGGGAAGTACTTTGATACCACTGTCAGTTTTTTTGCAATTTATTCCTCCTACATCGCCACGTAACAGCCATCTTTGTCTGTCCAGACTCATTCCACCACTAGAGGGAGCCATCTGCGGATCAGAATGGCTACCCCTGTGAACCGGAGGTGAACCCAAAGTGGGCCAGAACTTTAAATCGTCTTCTTCCCATGAAGCCACAATTGTTGCCAACACGGTGGGTCTCCTGTAGGAGTACCAGGTCTGTGTCTTGTCTGTTGAAATATCTAGCCACTATGCATCTCTTCAATTTGTGGTCAAGTCCATTGACATTCCATGTAAGGATCTTCAGATTCAGGCTCTGTTGTGCCTCCATTTCTGTGTTTTTGTGTGTGCCCCGGTGCCCCGTGATGCCCACTAATTCCATACTGTGCCCATGTACTCATAGTCCTGAAGATGCCAACAATCACCCGACAATCCCCCCATACCCTTACCCCCACCACATTGCCTCATGCTGTATGCTTAGAACTTCCCGCCACCTCAATTCACAAGGCACCCATCGTCCTCCTTCCTAGAACATATTAAATTACCAAACCAAGATATAAGAAGAAAGAACAGTTCAGTATCAACTCCTTGTGACCTCACTGGGTCCAAAGGGGGAGACTTGAAAAGAAAAGAAATTTAAAAAAGAGGTGTATTGGGGAAGAGAGCACTCTTGGTTATGCAACCCAGCTATTCAGGAGAGTATCACTGCGTAGGATAGTAACAAGGGTCCTCTGTGACCGCCAGTTCCTCGACCTCTTGCCCTCTATGTTCCACTGGGTCGTCTGCTGGGCTCAGTTTAGCTGGGGACTCTGGTCTGAACGGTTGTTGCAGGGGAGACCAGGTGCTAGACGTCAAGCCACTTCTCGGCCTCCTCTGGGGTTGCAAAGAGCTAGGACTTGCCTACAAAAATGATCTTCAGCTTTGCGGGTAAGAGCATTGGATATTTCATTTTATCAGTTCTGCTTTTGTGCTTTCAAAGGATCTGTGCTACGCCTGTACTCCTTTTATGTAGTCAGGGGACACCACTATTGTGTTATTTTCATATTGTAGGGGGGCACTGATGCGTACCGCCTTGAGGATGAGTGGACTTTGACTCCAGGCTTGGGGTGCTCCCGATATCCTGTTTGTCCGCAAAATATCCAGATAGGGCAGTAGGGTCATTACCTTTCGTACTTGGTCCTCTTGAAAGCTCTCAGATTCTTTACCTTTACAGCATTCCCGAAAGCCTACCACCCAGATATTACTGCGTCAGGACTGTCCTTCTGCAGCCTCTGCCCTGGCATGTAGTCTGTGTGAGGTCTCCCGCAGTTGCTGGACTTCTCACTGCAGAGTAGTGATAGATTCCAAGTGTCCCGTGACCATTAGGTCCACTGTGCTGACCCTGGATGAACGTTTCTTGCAATAGCACCTTATAATGGCAATAGCAATTGTTACTGTGTCTTTTTCTGCTCTAGCACAGTGTTAGTGTCTTTACTGACTCGAAGCAGGTCTTTAAGTGACGGATCTAGTCTCTCACTCATCTCTTGCTGTTCATTGAAATCAACAGCACCACCTTCTTTCTCGCGCCTTAAGGCGTATTTGCCGAGCATGTTGGCTTGTGCCAGTTTGTGCCCTTTCTCTCGCTCCATAGTGACACCTTGCAGGGAGGAGGCAGCGCTGTCAAGAATACAGTGACTCCGGCCAAGTGGCCCACTTCGTCTGTCACTGTTGCTTGTGAGTCAGCTGGTCAGCTCAGATGTGTCCAGTGTCACGCCACGTCCCCCACATAATCATATTTTGTATTGTGTGTTAAAAAATGTTAATATGTTATGAAATGGGCATTTGACTCCCTACTAAAATCATTTTAACCTCGAAGAGGATTTTGACAATAATTAAGAATATACTGCAAAGGATTCTAAAAAGAAACAAAAAAGCTCTAATACATTTACTTGCTTATTAGTAAAATGTAAGAATGTCTGTTACAAACTTTCACATTTGTGTTGGTCATCAGAATGTCATTCCATTTTCCAGGTGAAATGACTGATTTTCCCGGTAATGTCTCGTGGCTTGCAGATGCAACACAATCCACTTGCAATATTTACATTGAGTATTACCTGACACTCCTGTGCTTTATGCATGGAAATATTTTTTTCAGAATCAGGAACCAATTTGCTACATGAACTTAGAAACACCTGGAAGTCCATAGAAGCGTTCTTTCCTTCTGTTTCCGATGTTTATCAATGTCACGATTTTTCCTTTCAATTTTTGTATATATATGAATCAAATGTATGAAGGGATGGTACAAAAAATGATGAGTAGGATTTAGGCTTTTAAAAGAAATGCCATTATATTGTGAATTAATATAGCTTTTGTTTCTACCGATTTTCAGAAGTCGCCCAAAAAATGTTTCCTTTTTCTAGCAATAATCTTAAAAATATTTAGAAATGTATTCAAATATTTTCAACCGATTCCCATAGTCAAAAGTAAATATCAGAAGCAAATATCATATTGATTCCCATGAATGAATACAACTTCTTTAACAGTACCAAATGATTCCATGCACAAAACATAAGCGAAGACATACACTCAGACACAATTCTCCCAAGTTTTGATATTGACTGTCCAAAATATTTTTTTGACAATAACACTTCAAAAAGGTTATCTATTTTTCAATTAAATAACGTTTTTAGCAGAAGCAGTTCATTCTTGAAAGCTTTTGGCTACAGGGAGAGCTTCCTGACAATTTTACCTTTTTAGGTCGAGCCTAGCGGCAGCGTGCATGCGCTGCTCGCTCTGCGTGACTGCTGCAGTAGAGCATGGGAGAGAAGCCGCGCCCACTCTCCTCCCATATTTTTCATTGGCTTGTGTCATGGTCTTTCGTAAATGCTGCCTTCGGATTCGTTAATAGGCCTGTTAGTGCCTCCTTAGTATGACCTTGTCTTCATTTCTACCCTCCCATGTTGACTGGCCCTTTTACTTCAGTTGTTACATGGGACCTGTTATTTAGTCTGTAAGCACTATTTACTTTATTTAGCTTCTCTAACTGCAGGCCGGACATGCGCTGCTTCAGCTGAAACCGCTTGTGTTTTTTTTAAGCTGTACGGCCGCCCCCGTAACATGGGTGCCTGCTTTCAATCACTTTAACCTGGCATTATCTTATATCTGTTTCAACCCACCCCCCAAGTAAAATGGATTTAGAAAGGATTAGCGAATTAAGTAACCCTGGGCGGTGAACTCCGCTCCGCTTGCGGAGTTTGCAGAGTTTCCCGCACTCCGCGTTACGCAGAGCTCGCGAGTCAAGTTGGCGAGTGCGAGCGAGGAAAATCCACCTTCCGGAGAGATTTTTCCTCGTTCGCGATCGCCAACATCAAGTTGGCGAGCGCGAGCGTGGAAAATAAACCTCCCAGTGAGATTTCTCAACGCGGGGGGGGTCAGGTTTCTCATTGCGAGTGGTCGCGTATGCTCGCGGCTGCTCACGTTGAGAAACTGTGCGCTCAGCGTTGAGAAAGCTGCATCTCGAGTAAAAATCTACTCGAGCGGCAGAAAAGGTAAGCTTGCGCTGTGCATGGTGCTGTTCGCAATGATTGCACAGTGCGGAGAAGCATCCAGCAATGTGCTCCACGAACTCCGCCCAGGGTTAGAATTAAGTCATGTGAATTCCAGGTAGCACATAATCCTGTGCTAATGGGCTGAAGCTAACAACAGCATATCTGTGTTACATGTCATCTGTACTAAAGCCACCTGACGAGTTGTTTTCAAAAGCCTGTTTTATTAACACCACCACCAATACCACCACCTCTACCAATACCACCACCTCCACCAATACCACCACCACCATCACCAATACCACCACCACCACCAATACCACCACCACCAATACCACCACCATCACCAATACCACCACCACTACCACCACCACCAATACCACCACCACCAACACTACCACCACCAATACCACCACCACCATCAATACCACCAACTCCACCACCACCAATACCACCACCACCAACACCACCACCAACACCACCACCAATACCACCACCAATACCACCACCACCACCACCAAAACCACCAATACCACCACCACCAACACCACCACCACCACCAATACCACCACCAACACCACCACCAATACCACCACCAATACAACCACCAATACCACCGCTAATGCCAATACGACCACCACCACCACCAATACCACCACCACCAATACCGATACCACCACCACCAATACCACCACCATCACCAATACCACCACCAATACCACCACCAATACCACTACCACTACCACCACCACCACCACAAATTCCACCATCAATACCACCACCAATACCACACCAATACCACCACCAATACCACCACTAATACCACCATCAATACCAACACCAATACCACCACCACCACCAATATCACCACCACCAATACCCCCACCACCAATACCACCACCACCAAAATCACCACCAACACCACCACCACCAATACCACCACCAACACCACTAATATCACCACCACCAATACCACTACCACCACCAATACAACCACCACCACAAATACCACCACCACCAATACCACCACCTCCACCACCACCACCAATATCACCTCCACCAATACCACCACCACCAATACCAACACCAACAGCACCACCAATACCAACACAACCAATACCACCACCACCAATACCACCACAACCAATACCACCACCACCAATACCACCACCAATACCACCACCACTACCACAAATACCGCCACCCTCACAATCAATACCACCACCAATACCACCACCACCAATAACACCACCATCAATACCACCACCACCACTAATACCAACAATACCAACAACACCAACAATACCAACACTACCAATACCAACACCACCACCACCAATACCATCACCACCACCAATACCACCACCACCAATCCAATACCACCACCACCAATACCAATACCAATACGACCACCAATACCACCACTACCAATACCACCATCACCAATACCACCACCACCAATACCACAAATACAACCACCAATGCCAGAACCACCAATACAACCACCACCAATACAACCACCACCAATACCAATGCCACCACCACCAATACCAATACCACCAATACCACCACCATCACCAATACCACCACCAATACCACCACCACCCACCGATACCACCACCACCATTACCACCACCACCAATACCACCACCACCAATACCACCAATCCCACCACAAATACCACCACCACCACAAATACCACCATCAATACCACCACCAATACCACCACCAATACCACACCAATACCACCACCAATACCACCACTAATACCACCACCAATACCACCACCAATATCACCACCAACACCACCACCACCAATACCAGCACCAACGCCACTAATACCACCACCACCAATACCACTACCACCACCAATACCACCACCACCACAAATACCACAACCACCAATACCACCACCTCCACCACCACCAATACCACCTCCACCAATACCACCACCACCACCAATCACCATCACCAATACCACCACCAATACCACCACCACCCACCGATACCACCACCACCATTACCACCACCACCAATACCACCACCACCAATACCACCAATCCCACCACAAATACCACCACCACCACAAATACCACCATCAATACCACCACCAATACCACCACCAATACCACACCAATACCACCACCAATACCACCACTAATACCACCACCAATACCACCACCAATATCACCACCAACACCACCACCACCAATACCAGCACCAACGCCACTAATACCACCACCACCAATACCACTACCACCACCAATACCACCACCACCACAAATACCACAACCACCAATACCACCACCTCCACCACCACCAATACCACCTCCACCAATACCACCACCACCACCAATATCAACACCACCACGAATACCAACACCACCAATACCACCAATACCACCACCACCAATACCACCACCACCAATACCACCACCAACACCACCACCAATACCACCACCACAAATACCACCACGCTCACAATCAATACCACCACCAATACCACCACCACCACCAGGAATAACACCACCATCAATACCACCACGACCACTAATACCACAAATACCATCAACACCAACACTACCAATACCAACACTACCACCAACAATACCATCACCACCACCAATACCACTACCACCAATCCAATACCACCACCACCAATACCAATACCACCACCAATACCACCACTAACAATACCACCACCACCAATACCACCAATACCACCAATACCAATACCACCATCACCAATACTAATACCACCACCACCAATACCACCACCAATGCCAGAACCACCAATACAACCACCACCAATACAACCACCACCAATACCAATGCCACCACCACCAATACAAATACCACCAATACCACCACCATCACCAATAGCACCACCACCACCAATATCACCACCACCAATACCACCACCACGCACCGATACCACCACCACCATTACCACCACCACCCACCAATACCACCACCACCATCACTACCACCACCAATTCCACCGCCACCAATACCACCACCACCAATACCACCACCAATACCACCAACACTAATACCACCAATACCACCACAACCAATACCACCACTAATACCACCACCAATACCACCACCAATACCAATACCACCACCACCAATACCACCACCAATACCACCACCAATACCACCACCACCAATACCACCACCATCACCAATACCACCACCATTACCACCACCACCAATACCACCACCACCAATACCACCACCACCAATACCAACAGTACCAATACCACCACCAATACCACCAATACCACCAACAATACCAATACCACCACCAATACCACCACCACCAACACCACCAATATCACCACCAAAACCACCAATATCTCCACCAATACAACCACCACCACCACCAATACTCCACCTCCAATACCACCACCAATACCACCACCAATACCACCACCAATACCATCAATACCACCAATACCACCACCAATACCACCATCAACAGAATTACCACCAGCAATACCACCACCAATGCCACCACCACCAATACCACCACTACCACCAATACCACCACTAATACCATCACCACCAATACCACCAATACCACCACCAATACCACCACCACCAGTACCACCACCAATACCACCACCAATACCACCATCCCCAATAACCACCACCAATACCACCACCACCAATACCACCAAAACCTCTAATACCACCACCACCACCAATACCACCACCACCAATACCACCATGACCACTAATACCACCACCACCAATACCACCACCAATACCACCACCACCAATCACCACCACCAATACCACCACCTCCACCAATACCACCAATACTACCACCACCACCAATACCACCTTCACAACCAATTCCACAACCAATTTCACCACCACCACCATCAATACCACCACCAATACCACCACTGATACCAGCACCAATACCACCACCACCGCCACCACCAATATCACCACCGCCAATACCACCACCACCACCACTACCACCACCAATACCACCACCAATACCACCACCACCACCAATACGACCACCAATACTACCACCACGAATATCACCATCACCAATACTGCCAATACCACCACCAATACCACCACCACCACCAATACCACCACCAATACCACCACCACCACCACCAATACCACCACCACCACCAATACCACCACCACCACAAATACACCACCAGCAATACCACCACCACCACCAATACCATCACTACCACCAAAACCACCATCAACACCAATACCACCACCAGCAATACCACCAATACCACCACCAATACCACCACCACCAATACCACCACTACCACCAATACCACCACTACCACCAATACCACCACCAATGATACCAATACCACCACCAATACCACCAATACCACCACCAATACCACCACTACCAATACCACCAATACCACCAATACCACCACCACCAATACCACCACCAATACCACCACACCAATCCAATACCACCACCACCAATACCAATACCACCACCACCAATACCAATACCACCACCACCAATACCACCACCACCATTACCACCACCAATACCACCACCACCAATACCACTACCACCACCAATACCACCACCATCAATACCACCACCTCCACCACCACCAATACCACCACCAAAACCAATACCACCACACCAATTCAATACCACCACCACCAATACCACCACCACCAATACCAATACCACCAACACCAATACCAACACCACCAATACCACCACCACCAATACCACCACCAACACCACTATTACCACCACCACCAATACCACTATCACCACCAATACCACCACCACCACAAATAGCACCACCATCAATACCACCACCTCCACCACCAATACCACCACCACCACCAATACCACCACCACCACCAATACCAACACCACCAATACCACCACCACCAATACCACCACCACCAATACCACCACCAATACCACCACCACCACAAATACCGCCACCATCACAATCAATACCACCACCAATACCACCACCACCAATAACACCACCACCAACACCACCACCACCAATACCACCAATTCCACCAACACCACCAATACCAACACTACCAATACCAACACCACCAATACCATCACCGCCACCACCAATCCAATACCACCACCACCAATACCAATACCACCACCAATACCACCACTACCAATACCACCACTGCCACCACCACCAATACCACCAATACCACGATCACCAATACTAATACCACCACCACCAATACTACCACCAATGCCAGAACCACCAATACAACCACCACCACCAATACAACTACCCTCAATACCAATGCCACCACCACCAATACCACCACCATCACCAATACCACCACCACCACCACCAATACCACCACCACCGATACCATCACCACCCACCGATACCATCACCACCATTACCACCACCACCCACCAATACCACCACCACCATTACCACCACCAATACCACCACCACCAATACCACCAATACCACCATCACTACCACCACCAATTCCACAACCAACAATACCACCACCAATACCACCACCAATACCACCACCAATACCACCACCACCACTAATACCACCACCAATACCACCACCAATACCACCACCATCACCAATACCACCACCACCACCACCATTACCAACACCACCAATACCACCACCACCAATACCACCAGTGCCAATACCAATACTACCACCAATACCACCAATACCAATACCACCACCACCAACACCACCAATATCACCACCAATACCACCAATATTTCCACCAATAAAACCACCACCACCACCAATACCCCACCACCAATACCACCACCAATACCACCACCAATACCACCATCAACACCATTACCACCACCACCAGCAATACCACCAATACTACCACCAATGCCACCACCACCAATACCACCACTACCACCAATACCACCACCAATACCACCACCACCAATACCACCAATACCACCACTAAAACCACCACCAGAAGTACCACCACCAATACCACCACCACCAGTACCACCACCACCAATACCACCACCAATACCACCACCACCAATACCACCACACCAATCCAATACCAAAACCACCAATACCACCACCACCAATACCACCACCACCAATACCACCATGACCACTAATACCACCACCACCAATACCACCACCAATCACAACCACCAATACCACCACCTCCACCAATACCACCACCAATACCACCACCTCCACCAATACCACCACCAATACCACCACCAATACCACCACCACCACCACCACCATTACCAACACCACCAATACCACCACCACCAATACCACCAGTGCCAATACCAATACTACCACCAATACCACCAATACCAATACCACCACCACCAACACCACCAATATCACCACCAATACCACCAATATCACCACCAATAAAACCACCACCACCACCAATACCCCACCACCAATACCACCACCAATACCATCACCAATACCACCACCAATACCACCAATACCACCACCAATACCACCATCAACACCATTACCACCACCACCAGCAATACCACCAATACTACCACCAATGCCACCACCACCAATACCACCACTACCACCAATACCACCACCAATACCACCACCACCAATACCACCAATACCACCACCAATACCACCACCAGAAGTACCACCACCAATACCACCACCACCAGTACCACCACCACCAATACCACCACCAATACCACCACCACCAATACCACCAATACCACCACTGATACCACCACCAGAAGTACCACCACCAATACCACCACCACCAGTACCACCACCACCAATACCACAACCAATACCACCACCACCACCAATACCACCACACCAATCCAATACCAAAACCACCAATACCACCACCACCAATACCAATACCACCAATACCACCACGACCACTAATATCACCACCACCAATACCACCACCAATACCACCACCAATCACCACCACCAATACCACCACCTCCACCAATACCACCCCCAATACCAATACCCCCACCACCCATACCACCACCACCACCAATACCACCACCACCACCATTACCATCACCACCATTACCACCACCACCACCATTACCACCACCAATACCACCACCACCAATACCACCAATACCACCACCATCACTACCACCACCAATTCCACCACCACCAATACCACCACCAATACCACCACCAATACCACCACCACCACTAATACCACCACCAATACCACCACCACCAATACCACCACTATCACCAATACCACCACCACCACCACCATTACCAACACCACCAATACCACCACCACCAATACCACCAATGCCAATACCAATACTACCACCAATACCACCACCACCAACACCAACAATATCACCACCAATACCACCAATATCACCACCAATAAAACCACCACCACCACCAATACGCCACCACCAATACCACCACCAATACCACCAATACCACCACCAATACCACCATCAACACCATTACCACCACCACCAGCAATACCACCAATACTACCACCAATGCCACCACCACCAATACCACCACTACCACCAATACCACCACCAATACCACCACCACTAATACCACCACCAGAAGTACCACCACCACCAGTACCACCACCACCAATACCACCACCAATACCACCACCACCACCAATACCACCACACCAATCCAATACCAAAAACACCAATACCACCACCACCAATACCAATACCACCACCACCAATACCACCACAACCACTAATACCACCACCACCAATACCACCACCAATACCACCACCAATCACCACCACCAATACCACCACCTCCACCAATACCACCACCAATACCAATACCACCACCACCAATACCACCACCACCACCAATACCACCATCACAACCAATTCCACCACCAATACCACCACCATCAATACCACCACCAATACCACCACTAATACCACCACCAATACCACCACCACCACCTATACCACCACCACCACCAATATCACCACCAACAATACCACCACCACCAATACCACCACCACCACTACTACCACCACTACCACCACCAATACCACCACCAATACCACCACCACCAATACTACTACCACCAATACCACCATCACCAATACTGCCAATAGCACCACCAATACCACCACCACCACCAATACCACCACCAATACCACCACCACCGATACCACCACCACCAATACCATCAACACCACCAATACCACCAATACCACCAATATCACCACCAATACCACCACCATCACGAATACCACCACCACCACCAATACACCACCACCAATACCATCACTACCACCAATACCACCATCAACACCAATACCACCACCACCACCAGCAATACCACCAATACCACCACCAATACCACCAATAACACCACTACCACCAATACCACCACCAATACCACCACCACCACCAATGACACCAATACCACCACCACCACCAATACCACCACCACCAATACCAACACCACCAATACCACCACCAATACCACCACCACCAATACCACCACCACCAATACCACCACCATCACCAATACCACCACCACCATTATAAACACCACCAATACCACCACCACCAATACCACTAGTACCAATACCAATACCACCACCAATACCACCAATACCAATACCACCACCAATACCACCACCACCAACACCACCAATATCACCACCAATATCACCACCAATACAACCACCACTACCACCAATACCCCACCACCAATACCAATACCACCATCAACACCATTACCACCACCACCAGCAATACCACCAATACCACCACCAATGCCACCACCACCAATACCACAACTACCACCAATACCACCACCAATACCACCACCACCAATACCACCAATACCACCACTAGCAGTACCACCACCAATACCACCACCAATACCACCACCACCACCAATACCACCACACCAATCCAATACCAAAACCACCAATACCACCACCACCAATACCAATACCACCACCACCAATACCACCACGACCACTAATTCCACCAATACCACCACCAATCACCACCACCAATACCACCACCTCCACCAATACCAATACCACCACCACCAATACCATCAATACCACCACCACCACCAATACCACCATTACACCCAATTCCACCACCAATACCACCACCACCACCATCAATAACACCACCAATACCACCACTAATATCACCACCAATACCACCACCACCACCAATATCACCACCACCAATACCACCACCACCAATACCACCACCACCACTACTACCACCAATACCACAAACAATACCACCACCAATACCACCACCACCAATACTACCACCACCAATACCACAATCACCAATACTGCCAATACCACCACCAATACCACCACCACCACCAATTCCACCACCAATACCACCACCACCAATACCATCAACACCACCAATACCACCAATATCACCACCAACACCATCACCACCACCAATACCACCACCACCACCAATACACCACCACCAATACCATCACTACCACCAATACCACCATCAACACCAATACCACCACCACCACCAGGAATACCACCAATACCACCACCACCAATACCACCACTACCACCAATACCACCACCACCATTGACACCAATACCTCCAATACCACCACCACCAATACCAACACCACCAATACCACCACCAATACCACCACCACCAATTCCACCACCACCACCAATACACCACCACCAATACCATCACTACCACCAATACCACCACCGCCACCAGCAATACCACCAATACTACCACCACCAATACCACCACTACCACCAATACCACCATCACCAATACCAATACCACCACCACCAATACCAATACCAACACCAATACCACCAACACCAATACCACCACGACTAATACCACCACCACCAATACCACCACCAATCACCACCACCAATACCACCACCTTCACTAATACCACCACCAATACCACCACCACCAATACCAATACCACCAATACCACCACTACCACCAATACCACCACCACCACCACCAATACCACCAATACCACCACCACCACCACCAATACCACCACCACCACCAATATCACCACCACCAATACCACAACCACCAATACCACCACCATCACCAATACCACCACCACCACCACCATTACTACCTCCACCAATACCACCACCACCAATACCACCACCAATACCACCACCAATACCACCACCACCACTAACACCACCAATACCACCAATATCACCACCAATACCACCACCACCACCAATACCACCACCAATACCCCACCACCAATACCACCACCAATACCACCAATACCATCAATACCACCAATACCACCACCAATACCACCATCAACACAATTACCACCACCACCAGCAATACCACCAATACCACCACCAATACCACCACCACCAATACCACCACTACCACCAATACCACCACCAATACCACCACCACCAATACCACCAATACCACCACCACCACCAATACCACCACCACCAATACCACCACCACCACCAATACCACCAAACCAATCCAATACCAAAACCACCAATACCACCAATACCAATACCACCACCACCAACACCACCATGACCACTAATACCACCACCACCAATACTACCACCAATACCACCAACAATCACCACCATCAATACCACCACCTCCACCAATACCAATACAACCAATACCAATACCACCACCACCAATACCACCAATACCACCACCACCACCAATACCACCATCACAACCAATTCCACCACCAATACCACCACCACCACCATCAATACAAACCACCAATACCACCACCAATACCACCACCACCACCACCAATATCATCACCACCACCAATACCACCACCACCAATACCACCACCACCAATACCACCACCACCACCACCACTACCACCACCAATACCACCACCACCAATACCACCACCACCAATACTACCACCACCAATACCACCATCACCAATACTGCCAATACCATCACCAATACCACCACCACCACCAATACCACCACCAATACCACTACCACCACCACCACCAATACCATCAACACCACCAATACCACCAATATCACCACCAATACCACCACCACCAATACCACCACCAATACACCACCACCAATACCACCACCAATACCACCACCACCAATACCACCATCAACACCAATACCTCCACCAGAAATACCACCAGCAATACCACCACCACCAATACCACCACTACCACCAATACCACCACCACCAATGACACCAATACCACCACCACCAATACCAACACCACCAATACCACCACCAATACCACCACCACCAATACCACCACCAATACCACCACACCAATCCAATACCACCACCACCATTACCAATACCACCACCACCAATACCAATACCACCACCACCATCACCAATGCCACCACCACCAACACCAATACCACTGTTGTGTAGCTCCTATTTCCCTAATAGGCTCTGCGCATTGGAATAATATACCCTATAGGTTTGACATAGGACTGAGGTCAGTCTGTCCCTATCGAGTATATTAAACTTAATTACTTTGTGCCAGCTAACTCAGAGGCCACTAGAAACTCCTTGTAAACAAGAAGGGAGTAGTTTCTGGCAACCGCATAAACATGACAACTTTGTTTCCCTTTAGAATCGGAACACTCTCAGAATCGTGGAAACAATAGATAACCGTTTCACTCAGCTAATCATACATGCTTAGTTTCTTCAGAGTTACACAGAAAGAATAGACGGGCGTTTCAATAAAAAGGATTTATTGAACAGTCTTTCTTCTCGCGTAAGAGATATGAGCTGTTATGATCACAAGACAGTTTGCAAGATATATAATGTACAGCGTAAGCAGTAGAAAGAAATAATCCTCGCTAGCATTATCTTTTAGCTATGATACATATATTCACATACATAAATAACATGAGCTAAAAATGCGAGTACTCATACGATGCTTCTCTAAGTTAATTCTACCCCAGTGTACCTAACCTAGCCTAGGTGTAGGGCAAGGTAAGAAGTAGGTGTAGTATTCTATAGTATGGTATACTAAGAGTCTGATATGCCAAGAGTCCCTCTAGGTTCTAGTCAGCTCCATACCTTAAGAATGAGAGAGGTGGGAATCTCCTTCCGGATCTCGAACTCTAACACCCCGTGAAGGGAGTCAGAACACTGGGAGCTGGATTCTCTGCGAGCAGGGGTGACAGCGTCTCTTGTCAGTTGGTCAGGCCAGGATACGGGCTCCTCTGAAGTCGAGGTCTCTTCTAGCTTGCTTGGGCAAGGGAAGGTATATTTATACCTGGTAGGTGCCTTGGAATGTTAGCATTGACGTGAAGTCGGACAGAGGAAGACGTCAGGAATGAACCCTTAAGGAATAGCGGTTCATGCATAATAAATGAGTTCTTGGAGAAATCAATAATCCTGTGGTGGGCTTAGGGTTTGGTTTCTAAGAACTCGTTGTGACGTTGGGGTGGATGGATGTCGGTGACCATGCCTGTATTTGGGAGTGCATGGCTAATGCCTAAATAAGGACTGGGATCTTATGCCTATATAAGGGCAATGCGAATTGTGCCTATATAAGGACATGTTTCAGGAAAACCTATATACGAACACCTAAAGCGGAATACAACACCCACTCCACTTTCTAATGAATGATAATACTAAATGCTAAACATTAAACTTGAGTACCACATATTGCTAAAAACATTTCTAAAAGCATATTAAAAGAAGTTTTTAAAAGAAACTGTTGATAAAATATGTAACGCAATAGGTACTGTACATTTTAAAGCATTTTTTCATTCTAAGCATATATTTGAAATAAATGCAACATGAATGAATAAACAGAAATATATACATATGATCAAATGGTTGACAAGTTTTCAAAAATCAAAGCCATTGCATAACATGGTTATAAAGTGAAATTATAGTAAAATAAGGTGACATTGTGTCCCTGGAAGTGTTCAAAGAAGTCCGTTTTATATGAATAGTTCTACTGTAAGCAGAATGAGTTGCCATGTATTTTCAAAAAATAAAGAAAAAGAAAAAGTTCAATTTTAGGAAGAGTTCCAAGTTTTGAAAATATGAAGGTCAAATTCATTGCGTCCCTGGTACACTGTGAGCCGAATCAAAGTCAGTGTATGGGTCTGGTGTAAACATGAAATCATCTATTTCTGTAGACAAAATATCATCTACCGATGTCGGTGACAGTTGGAATACCTCGTTCAGAAGGTTGACTGCACAGAGATGTGAAGTATCACCCTCAGCATAGGATGCCGCAGCAATGTTCGCGTCCGTTGTTACCTGTGTGCCTGTTGATCCATCTCGTACCTCAGCAGCAGTAGGAAGCGTCTGTGAGATCTCAATGAATGCCATCATCAGGATTGGTAGCCTTTGGGGACAACACAGGGCATGGGCTGTTATCGGGTCCAGCAGAGTATCAATATCCGTTGGCATGACTGATGGGAGTGTTAGACAGAAGTCTAGCACGCATTCTTCACCGCAAAGCAGGCAGCGTAGAACAGGTAAAATGCAATCTTGCCAGATTGGTCTAAATGACAGAAACCATGTTGTATTAAGTTCCCGTAGACGAGGTATGCCTAAAAGTTGCACTATGCTCTCACGGCACTTCCGTTCTAGGAGAGCTTTCTCCACATCGCTTGGAGTGACGTCGGTGGATAGGCTTGCCATAGCGTAATAGTAGGAATAGAAATAGGATTCCTGCAACAAGTGCTAGAATTAATGGCACACCACCAAACACCGAATGTGCGAAGTTTGGGATGATTCCGAGGACTGCCTGGAAGGGTGCTAACAGTCCTGAGCAGATGGTCTTAAATACATGTACAATTCCGCTCGTATCAGACATGTTTAAGATACGTCCCATCATTTCTACGAAATGTATAGGGCAGTTTGTATGAATTAAAGCCTGTATCTCAGCTAAAGTCCTTACAATTTGTAAATCATAGATTTCTTTGGCCGAGGTCAAAGGCACGGTCTGTTGCAAAAGCATGGCTTTCATTCTGCTTAAAGTATCAAAACGTATAAAAGAAACATTCAATTAAGGCCATAGAGGCGACTCCCTGACTGTGTCTATTGGGGGGAACAATACTTGCATACAACAAGTAACCCTGGAGTCAACTGTTACCAGATATGGGATGCCTGGCAACATGCCGCAGCAACTCTGATCATTCAACATGAGGTAACTCCCATTAGAAAGTTGGCCAAACGTTGGATTAATCACAGTAGCTGGTGTACCCTGCTGGTGGCAGGACAAATTTGCCACAGAACCATTACATGCCCCGTGTAAAGAAATGTCCTGACATATGAGTGAACCGCTTAATGCCTTTTCACAGTTTGTACCACTTAGAAACACTTCACGATCCCCACTCCAACATCTGTATTCGTAAGGTAAATCCCAGGATGTCTTAATGTATTCTTTACCCAACCTTTCATATTTGCCTGCTTGCATTTGTTTGAGGCAATACTGAAACTGAAAAGTAGTGACAGGCAGAGTTATTCTGCCATGAATAAGCCATTCTGTAGCTGGTTTTTCTGCTACCGTAAAAGGTAATTTTTCCAGTTTTTCAATGCTCAGCACTGTATACTTTGCTCCCCTTTGTGCCAGTTCAATCTGTTTATCTGTTAGATTGTATTCTGCAAACAGAGACGACGTGTTGATAAAACGCCAAGGCACATAGCCCGTACGCAAAGATTGCAGTGTTCAGCATAGTAACATAATAGAACGTAACTGAGATTGGCCTTGCTGTAACATGGCTAAATCTTGTTCCAGTATGTCTATAGCAGAGGATACAATGTTGTCCAATAAATAAATTCTGGATGACAAAGTTGTTAACCGATTGTCGACCACAGAGAGAGTTTTCTCTAAGTTAATACGATCAAGCTCACGTATTCATTCTGCGGCCTCTGCCTGTGAAACCTTCCATACTTCATTATAAGCAGCATAAATTCCGGCATATATGAAACTTTTTGATGCGGTTTTCTTGGTCCTAGCAAGAATTCCCTAAGGTCTGCGTCTTCTTTAAGTAAAGATAAGTGTTGTTTCACATCCTCAAGTGTAGATTTTTGTAACCAGTCGAGGCACAATTTTCCTACACTGTATGTTGTTACAACCCCCGGATGTTGTCGTTGAACATAACGTGGGTCTGGCCTATGGATAGTAAAGCCCTGTATTCTATTCAGGAATCTTTCTTGACAGATGTTTGTGTCTGTGGGCCAGAGTAACCATTTTTTCCAACCAGGATCTGTTCAGTTGGTTTGTAGTATTGCGTCTACTGTGACCGCTCCCTGTGTAGTGTTATTACTTGCAGGTGTTGGTACAGAAGGTGTGTTCATGTCTTTGATCTTGGCTAAACCAAGGCAAGACGTGTGTTGCACAGTGTCATTCAAAAACATTATTTGCTGAGGGATGATACATGCTCTAAACAAAGCTTCTATCCCCTGTACTTGCCAATATTTAGAACCCCAGACAGATTTTGTGTCTATTGTGTCTTTCCAAAAGTCGAATCCATGTCTAGACAGTTGGGTAATAAAGGCTGCAGAGTAAATCTGTTTTGTATTAGTTAACATAATTTTGTGTCCTGTTTTGTTTACATTTTTATAGTAAAATGTTTCTGGATCAGATGTATTGTACCCTGAAAGATAGGGAAACTTTTTAGCAAACGTTTTTGAACTACCTTTTGGTGGTGTAGGACAATGTTCCCATTGGTTAAACATAAACACATTTCTAGGTGTTGCAGATTTATGCAAGAAATGATGACCATAGCGGTTTGTAACAATAAAGCTGTTCGTAGTCTGATGAACCCTCTAACTATTCATTGTTAGAGAATGCAGCAGACTTTTCCAGATCAGACATCATATCATTTACAGTCCCAATCATCAGAATAGGTACTGGAGGAAATAAAATCACTTAATGAAATTTTAAATTTATGTGGAATGTTCAAAAGTTCCGTCGGGCCGAATATATCGAAATCGGTTTTGTCCCACACTATACCATCCTGTATAGGAACGGCTGTGATGTTCACTGCTGACAAGTCTCTTCCTTCACGATGGGATGATTTGTGTGGTTTTAAAAGTAAGTTCACATTTTTACTTTCAGTGTCCATATGGATGTATCTGCCATTTATAAGCACGCTGATAGTCATAACCAAAGCTAGCCAAAGCAGAAAGAAAAATATTCCAGAAATTATCCATAGTTCAATCCATGGTGAAACCAGATAAGTCTCTTTCAGGAAATTAAAAAGGTCTTGTACATGCTGTTTGAAAGTTTTTGATGCTGGCGTCATTTCAGGCTCACTTGGATCCTCAGAAAACGTATCAAAATTAATGAAATAGAAGCAGTTCTGTCAATTGTTGGAATTGCATCAGGATTTGTTGAAATCGCTAGAACCAGTTGATCACTTGTTACGTTGGTGTAGACAGGTGTATCTGGACGAACTGTTACTTGAGTTTCAAGAGGGATGAGTTCCATAGCATTGTTGCTTAGTCCTTCATCTGTTACTGCTGAATTCTCGATGGTTATGAGTCTTTCAGTCTGAACCTCTTGGATAGTAGCGAGAGGAGTGCGTCTGCTACTAGCTCGGAGTCCACGAGGCCTAGTATTTAGTATTGGCCACATACTGTGGTTTGATGAGGTCGATTGACACAAATATTTTCTCCTTTTTTCCAGCAAGGGGCGGCAGAAGTACTGTTCTTGTTCCGTGGACGGCTAGGACAGTTACTGGTTGTCTGTAAGAAGGTCCAAATTCCTTCTTGTCCGCAATCTTCTCTCTGAGTAGATCCCCAACTTTTGGGATCCAGACAGGCCTTGCTGGGTCTGCCGGTTTTTCCCCAGTGGTGGTTGGCTTCAGGAACACGTTGCTTTGTTTCGATCTTAGTTCATTTAGATCCTGTAAAACAGCCAAACGATCTTTGATATCAAAGGGTTTATTTTCCACCACTGTGCCTTTACATTCGAGATCAGGAACCCACATTCTTGTCTCAAATAGGACCTCATATGGAGTGACCCCCCCTAGAGAACTTCTTGGCAAATTATTTAATGAGCATTGGACCCCATAAAGATGTTTGACCCACCCATCACCCGAACCTAATACTCTAGCTGTTATAGACTGCTTTATGTCCCGGTTTTTCCATTCCACAACAGAATTTCCCTCAGGATGAAATGGAGAGGAGTACCGCAATGCTACGCCCAAACTGGCCATGGCTTCTTTGTAAGCCTGAGAGCTAAACGCAGGGCCCTGGTCAGAATGTAGTGTGCCAATTGCGTATGTGCCGATAAAGACACGCAAATCTTTTATAACAGTTCGAGCGTCAGCCGAGTGCTGAGGCCATATCCATAGGAACCTTAACTTATTATTTGTGGGATTACATTTGTCCAAAAGGACGCCTGCGCGTAGATAGTCTAATGCTGTCTAACAATGGTGTCTGTACTGGGCAGGCTACTTCGTAGTCTGGTGTCTGATGGCGTTCTGCACTACGCTGTCTTTTGCAGTCTATGCAGTCATCGATGAAGATGTGAATCTGGGTATTCATTACAGGCCACCAGTACATCTCTTTTAATGCTTATATTGTTTTAGAGATCCCTTGATGTGACAGACCCTCCCCCAGATGTGCTTCATAAATCAAAGCTGCTCTACGTTCCATGTTTGGAATTACCCTATCCCCCACTCCAGGGATTTGAGCAAAAGGAACGTTGTTCGCATCAATTACATAAGAGTACTTGAGTGGAAATTTCTTTGGTAACGCTGCACCACTGCCTTTGCTTGAAGCATTGACAGCCAACAATATCTCACTGTCTATTCTCGTTTTTGAACGAGTGATCGCAGCTATGGAAGCCGTCTGAACAGCCCCCTTTGCGGCTTCGTCAGCCAATGAATTCCCTGCAACGTGAACGCCATCACGTTGATGACTCAGCGTGTATATCACGTGAGCCTTTGGTAGTTCGTTTTTTAACTGAACTACTTGTTCCCAAAGCGTTTTATGCTTTATTGTGCCACCTTTTGCATCTTTGAACCCGTTTTCAAGCCAATTCTGTATATATTCATTATACGACTGAACACAGTAAAAAGAATCGCACACTATGAGTGTGGGGAATTCGCGATCTGTATTTTCAAGTGCCAGTTTGAAAGCTTGCAGTTCAGCTCACTGAGCTGTACAATCTCCTAGAGATTGAGTTTTAGTGACCATTGGTCTGAAGTTACCATCTTGCATGCGACCTCTAACGATTGTGCACGCTGCACTGTAAGCTTGCTTACTCCCTGTAGCGGGTTGTGCGGATCCGTCAGTGTAAATTATAAATTCATACTGATCTAGAGGCAGAATTTCAGTGGGCAGAGGACATTCATGTTCATATTGCAGGAACGCTTGTGTTTTTAAATCAGGATCAAAAACATATTCAACATCTGTTGCAGCAAGAGAATTAACCCATTGTATCCATCTAGGATGTAAAGCTTTTGCATTTGGAATGCTCGCTTTTGTGACCGCCCCTAAGGCTGGTACTGGAGTTACGACAATAATGCGTTTCCCTTGGACTAGAGCTCTTTCTTTTGCTACAGCGGTTTGAACTGCTGTCAGTATTTTTTGTGTTGAAGTGAAGCGCATTTCTGCTTGTGTATACAAATGTGATTTGTATGCTATTGGTACTTTTTCACCCTCATTAAATGTTAAGTAGGTGAATCCGCATTGTCCCGAAATTATTCGGATCACTAAATTGCATGTATTTACGCGTGTTTGTAAGTGATTTGTTGCTAACATGTTAGCTTGGAGTGAACGTAGGATTTCTGTGTGTTCCTGTGTCCAATGTTTGATTGAAAAATCAGGTTTGATTAATTCGTAGAGAGGTTTAACCCTTTCTGCGTAATTTAGAATGTAAGTTCTTCCAAAATTTAGGAAACCCAAGATGGATTGTAAATTTTTCAGCGTTTTTGGAGGTTGGAGCAGCGCGCACTTCTCTAAAAAGTTGGCTGCCAGGCCCTTGCCTTCACTTGAAAGCTCATATCCTAGGAAAAGGACATTGAGATGGGCAATTCTGGATTTTTTAAAGTTGAACTTATAGCCTTCAGAGGCAAAGCCCAATATAATGGTACTCACCCTGTTCAAGTGCCTATCTAGGTCATCGTCTGTCAGATAGATGTCATTGACATATGACAATGCCTCATTATCATAAATTTGTAGTAACTCTGTTGCTCTTGCTGAGAATAACCCTGGGCTGTTTTTGAACCCTTGTGGGAGTCTACAAAATTGACGCTGAGTCCCCATTATTGAGAAAGCTGTTAAGTACCTGCTTTCAGGTGCTATGTTTTGACAAAAGAAACCATTTGAAATGTCCAATGTGGTTTTATATTTTTTGCGCACAATGTTATTCATTAATGCTGTACTATGTGCATTTTGCACTGCAAATGTTTTTGAACAAGTGTTCAAGTGTCTGTAATCCAAAACTAGACAATATGTATTGCCTGGTTTGGATACAGGAAACAAAGGATTATTCATTGAGGAGGTGCATGTTTCAATCACCCCTTGTTATTCAAGTTGATCTAAGATCTCCCTGACCTGTTTTTTAGCATCTTGCTTTATTGGATACTGCCTTTGTGCAGTAGGTTCATTTTTTAGATGTATTTTGTGGTGAGGTGAGTCCTCATCCCATCCTACATGATTTTTATATAATGCTGGGGCCTGGGCAACTGCCCATTTCCTGGCATAAGTATATTTTAGGTGAATTGGAATATGATTGGAGAAGGCAGGCATAATGATGTCCTCACCATGTGGGCACTCCCTGACAAATTGTGGTGGGCAGTCTTTTTCTGCTAGAAGTATATCATAACCCCTTGAAAGTTTCTCCCAAAAGAGTATTTTCACTTATCTTGGTATGTCTCCCTCCATGCGGAGTGTTATTTCATATAACTTTTGTGGAGTACTAACCCTGGTGTCTACAGTCTCTACTGTGATGTACTCATTCAAGTCCACTATCTCCAGAAGTTCCTTCCAGGTTCTGGCGAGCTATTGTGACTTCTGCTGCACTGTCCAGCATTGTCTGAGCCCATTCTCCGTTCTTGAGCTGTGTTCTCAGTATTCTCGGCATGTCTGATCTTCAGACCTGCTACCTTCTTTTTTGTGAATTGAGGTTTTGATTTATTTTTCTGAACGTGTTTGTCCCCTATGGATTTCACGCGTTCTTCTCTATATTCTGACCGTCCTCTTCTTTCCGATGTCTGTGACGATATCTGAAAGGTACGAGAGGAACGTGTATCAGTATCTTGATACCTGTCAGGTTTTCTTAAATTATCCCTAATCCTGAGGTTATACCTCCTTTCAGAGGGCTCCTTTTGAGGAGACCTACCTCGGGATTGAGAACGTGTCTCGTTTGAATTTTGTTTATTAGTTTCCCACTTCTTTTAGAAGTTGTAAGAGTTTGTTTAATAGAGTCCTTCTAGGACTTTCAGATAGTTTTGGCTTCAAAGGTTTTCCACCCAAACTATCTCTGCCTAATTCTGCATAAAATTGTTCTATTTATTCTGGGTAGTTCATGTTGATGTTCTGTAACATCGAAGTTTTTCAGTAATTTCATACCTAAATTCAGAGCAGGTTCTGCCCCGTATTCGTTTTGAATTTGTTTCAGGACATCTGGTATTACTGCAATTGATGGAACACCATGTGTTTTAGTATAGATGGCAGCAAAGACTGCGCCCCAAGAGGTGCAATCTTCCAGTTGTGGTGTGATCCCCATTGGTAAACAGATTGTTAGGATTCTGTGGTTCTCATAAGGGCTAGGATTTGGAAATACTGCTTCGATTTGAGTAATTTTTTGAGCTATACAGAATGGAATTTGTTCACGTTTTGTGGGCATTTTACCCATGACTGCGTGTAAAGTCTGTGGAGTAATTTTTAGTGTATTCCCCTGATGAGGGGTTTGATTTGGAATGGTCATTGGTGGTTGGACTGTGAAAGTCTGCATGACATATTGGACTAATTGTCTGTAAATTTTTATTAACTCTTGTAGTTGAGTAAGTAATTCCTCGTCTGACATTACATCGATGTCAGGATGAGGTGTGTAGCCGGCTAGAATCGGCCATGTTGCTCCTGGTCTACCTAGTGGACCGAGCCTGGTAATGTTTTTGTGATGTTTTAGGGCGCCTTTAAACCAGAGATGATGCTCCTGGTATGTGAGTGGAATTTTAATATCCTCGAAAGGAATGTATTCCTCTGGTGGTTCATCTTCTTTAAAGAAGTGAAACACTTTTGTTATTGGATTTGATTCTGGGAATACTATCCATGAATAGAATACCTCTGTCTGAAAGGATTCGTGTGCCTCTATCACGAAAACTGCTCTACCACCACTTGGTGGTAGGCCATGTTTTATAAGTTTTACAGTGATGGCTCTCCTTAAGTTTGGATGGATGTTTATAACACCCTCATCGGCTTCATTTAAACCGGTAAAGTTAAAAGCTGTTACGACTGGGTTAGCCATAGTTACACCGTTCTCGGTGCCATTGTCCTCGTGTACGGACATTTGTTTTTTGAAAAATGTAGAACAAGTTTCAGGGAAACAAAAGATAAGGTGCACAATATTTTGGAACACTGTTTCTTTCAACGTTGAACAAACCGAAATAGCTAATCTATAGGTTTTTTGTCCTATTTAGCTTTGACGGATATTTAACCCTACCCACTCCAGACTTCTTATGGAGTATGTGAGTAGGGGTCTCTGAGAGAAAAGCACGACTGAGTTACTCAGTATCTAGCGTTAAATTAGTGCCTTACCAAACCGTTGGGCGCCATGTAGTGTAGTTCCTATTTCCCTAATAGGCTCTGCGCATTGAAAATATATACCCTATAGGGTTGACATAGGACTGAGGTCAGTATGTCCCTATCGAGTATATTAAACTTAATTACTTTGTGCCAGCTAACTCAGAGTTCACTAGAAACTCCTTGTAAACAAGAAGGGAGTAGTTTCTGGCAACCGCATAAACATGACAACTTTGTTTCCCTTTAGAATCGGAACACTCTCAGAATCGTGGAAACAATAGATAACCGTTTCACTCAGCTAATCGTGCATGCTTAGTTTCTTCAGAGTTACACAGAAAGAATAGACAGGCGTTTCAATAAAAAGGATTTATTGAACAGTCTTGTTTCTCGTGTAAGAGATATGAGCTGTTATGATCACAAGACAGTATGCAAGATATATAATGTACAGCGTAAGCAGTAGAAAGAAATAATATTGCGCTAGCATTATCTTTTAGCTATGATACATATATTCACATACATAAATAACATGAGCTAAAAATGCGAGTACTCATACGATGCTTCTCTAAGCTAATTCTACCCCAGTGTACCTAACCTAGCCTAGGTGTAGGGCAAGGTAAGAAGTAGGTGTAGTATTATATAGTATGGTATACTAAGAGTCTGATATGCCAAGAGACCCTCTAGGTTCTAGTCAGCTCCATACCTTAAGAATGAGAGAGGTGGGAATCTCCTTCCGGATCTCGAACTCTAACACCCCGCGAAGGGAGTCAGAACACTGGGAGCTGGATTCTCTGCGAGCAGGGGTGACAGCATCTCTTGTCAGTGCGTCAGGCCGGGATACGGGCTCCTCTGAAGTCGAGGTCTCCTCTAACTTGCTTGGGCAAGGGAAGGTATATTTATACCTGGTTGGTGCCTTGGAATGTTAGCATTGACGTGAAGTCGGACAGAGGAAGAGGTCAGGAATGAACCCTTAAGGAATACCGGTTCATGCATATTAGATGAGTTCTTGGAGAAATCAATAATCCTGTGGTGGGCTTAGGGTTTGGTTTCTAAGAACTCGTTGTGATGTTGGGGTGGACGGATGTCGGTGACCATGCCTGTATTTGGAGTGCATGGCTAATGCCTAAATAAGGACTGGGATCTTATGCCTATATAAGGGCAATGCCAATTGTGCCTATATAAGGACATGTTTCAGGAAAACCTATATACGGACACCTAAAGCAGAATACAACACCACCACCACCAATACCACCACCACCACTAATACCACCACCACCAATACCACCACCACCAATCACCACCACCAATACCACCACCTCCACCAATACCACCACCAATACCAATACCACCACCACCAATACCAATACCACCACCACCACCAATACCACCATCACAACCAATTCCACCACCAATACCACCACCACCACCAATACCACCATCAATACCACCACTAATACCACCATCAATACCACCACCAATGCCACCACCACCACCAATATCACCACCACCAATACCACCACCACCACTACCACCACTACCACCACCAATACCACCACCACCACCAATACCACCATCACCAATACTGCCAATACCACCACCAATACCACCACCACCACCGCCAATACCACCACCACCACCAATACCACCACCACCACCAATACCATCAACACCACCAATACCACCACCAGTACCAATACCAATACCACCACCAATACCACCACCAATATCAATACCAATACCACCACCACGAATACCACTAATACCACCACCAATGCCACCACCACCAATACCACCATCACCAATACCACCACCAATACTACCACCAATACCACCACCAATACCACCACCAATACAACCAATACCACCACCAATACCACCACCACCAATACCAGTACCACCAATACCACCACCAATACCACCACCACCAATACCACCACCACCAATACCAATTTGCCACCACCAATACCATCACCACCAATACCAGTACCACCACCACCAATACCAATACCACCACCACCAATACCGCTACCACCACCTCCAATGCCACCAATGCCACCACCACCAATACCACCATCACCAATAACAGCACCACCAATACCACCACCACCAATACCATCACCACCAATACCACGAATACCAATACCACCACCACCAATACCACCAATACCACCACCACCAATACCAATAGCACCACCTCAGCGCCTCTTGCTCACTAGTAATAGCAGGGGCACTGAACGAGGCCTGAGCTGCAGCCAAGATCATCCTTCCCTCCATGCCTGCCATAAATCACACCCCGCTCTGCACCAGGAGGTGAAGCTAGGGCCCTACTACAGCTGGAGTGTTTTTTAGTAGGCCAAAGATAGCAATGATATAACGCAATGCCTCACTTCACACTCAAATCATGGAGAGGGCAGGAACTAGACCCCCACTCTTCCTCCTGAGCCACGACAGTGTAATCACAGAGCAAAAGGTGTTAGAGCGCTTTGTTAGTGTTTATAGCTCGGATCATATGTAACTCTCACTTCACACTTTGTGTCTGTGTAATTTACAACACTTACACATCTTCTTCACTGCACTATTTATCACTACTTTGAAGCCGGTCTCTTTCTCTGATATTTACAATATAACAAGCGGTCGAGAAGGCCCTTTATTGCAATGCTATAGATCTCGTATTTGTGAGAGTTTACGCTATTAGGATTGTAAATGACAATGCCTTTTATTTATGTTTTAAAACCCAAAACATAAATAAAAGGCATTGTCATTTACAATGCCAATAGCTCAAACTCGTGTGAATGCGAGACCTATTGCATTGCAAATGCTTGTTCTCAGGAAGAAGGAATTAACCAGAAAGTCTATATTATACATTCCACCAAAGAGCTCATATTTGTACACCTCAGTGTGTGAAAAAATGGGAAATATTGAGGCTACCAAAAAATGCAATACATTGCAAAGTCAAAGTTGAATAATGGATCTTACACTTTAAAGATAATGTTAATATAAAAGAAGAGGAGGAAAATTTAGATTAAAGTTAAATGACATGACATTGCTTTTGATATCATGCTTTTACAGTTGAAAGTCTGTAGTAGATACAGGGAGGCCACATTAGAATTAATATAGATGCTATGCAGGACATCAAGCAGAATACTGAAATATCAACCATATAAATAAGACTACAAACATTCACTAATGAAGTGTCTGATTTTAGGTATGTGATAGAGCAAAATTCAGTGTTTTGTAGCATTTCATCTATTTTAATTTTAAATCCCTTCAGGTAATGTAACGTAATGGCTTTACAAATGGTTTAAATAAAGTTTTTTTTTTAAATCCCTTCAGGTAATAAACTGATCATTTCGATTGCAGTCTATGTGAATTAGAGCCTGGGAGCATTCACTCTCTTTAATACACATGATTTGAAAAGAGAAAAATATCGAAATGACAGTAAATGTTATAACAATTGACCGGTTTTTCGATGGCTGAGTACATAGATTGCCAACATAGGGGCTAATTACGATGGCAGTCGACATGGCCGCGGGCAGGGGACCGCCCAACAAGATGTTGGCGGTCCCACCGCTCAATTACAATGCGCCCACCGGGATGGGGGGGGCGGAAACGTGCTCAATAACACTGCGGCTTGTGCTGCGGCCCTGGAAAAGGGCCACAGCACAAGCTGCAGTGTTATTGAGCACTCTGCGCACATTCATGCACCGTGTGCCAGGCACCATGTGGTGCCTGGCACACGGTGCATGAATGTGTGTGGGGGCACTATATGTACCCCAAGGGTATACTGCAGTGGCCCACGGGTGTCTTGCTTGGGGCCCCCAAAGTCCCTTTCCAGCTACCTTATTGTGACAGTGGGACCGCCATGAACAGGCAGTTTGAAAGGGACATCGTAACCCTGACGGCGGTGCCTGAGCAGGCACGCCTCCATTCAGTATCACGATTCCGACCGCCGCCCTGTCGGGATCAGTAGATCCTGTTGGAGGCGGCAGTCCATCCCCTAACAGTCAAGGGTCTGACCACCTGCATCGTTATGCGGCGGTCGGCCTGAAGGGCTGTCTGTCGATGAGACTGGCCGTCCCACCGGCATCGTAATGATGCCCATAGTCATGTCTAGCAACATTTTGTAAAACATTTTTTTCATGAAAACTATATATTTATAACTATTATCTGCATATTTTAAATGGTAAAGAGCATTATGCTACTGTTCTTTCAAGGTGCCTTATGTATAACAAGTATGCCATTCCTACTGTACGTCCAATGGAGTTGCTGGCATTATTTTCTTGTTTGCCAATACAATAGCCTCACATCTTTGGTATATTTATTTGCTTATGTGTGTAATGGTGGTCTCTGGACTCATCAGACTTTTTGTTCGACCCATAGATCTCAGTTTCATCTGAACTTTTTTGTTGGTGGCTATGATTACAATGGGACTCAATGCTGAATAACAAGATGCAAAAAATACTCGTGCATCACTGAAATCGGGGGACACACTACTTGAGGAAGAAATTGTATAAAGCCAGATTCCGTTGTCCAAACCAAAGAAAAAAACATAGGTAGAGGCCAACATGAGAACAGCATTGGCTGCTCTGGTTTCTGCATTTTTTTTATTTTCTGTACTCCGGATGGATTTCACTTGTCGTTTGTGCCGATAGAGGATGATGAGAATGTAGAGGCTAGAAAGGCTCATTAAACCTATGCAAATAAGATCACGAACAAAATACACAATCCCACTCACAACAAATGCTGATGGTGATGGGAAGAGTACTACACAGAATTGTAAGTTAAACAAATGAGCAGTAGAGTTTGGGAATAACCCCCAAGAAAAAGAATAGATGACAAAAATGTGACCAATAAAATTTAAGCACAACATGGATATTATGATGACAAACAGCTTCTGAACCAAAGTTCGTTTAATGATGGCCCAGAACATGGAAGATGGTGTTAGAAGAACACATTGGTAGCAGCTCAGCAAGGCAGTCATACATAATGACATGGCTCTGCAGACGCGATAGGTTAACATAACAAAATCACATTCCTGTTGATTAAAAAGCCTTTGAACTCCCAAAGTGTTAAGAGACTGCAGGAATGCCTCGGATTAAAACAATAACCAAATTTATGAAGGTTAGGATGCACAAAAGTAAGTCAATCGGCATAAGTTTCCCATTACAGAACCTAAAGTAGGCAAAGCATGCCAGAATTATCAGGTTTCCAGGAATTCCAATGGCTTCCAAAGACAGAAAACCAATTGCTTTAAGGATTAGACGCATATCCATAATGGTTCTTGATTCTAGAACTCTGGTCAGTCTGTTGTGCTTGATACCTGGTAATGGACTGTACTATCTTTTAGTAAAGTCAGCCCAGGAGGGTCCACCTTAAGACTGGGTCAAATTATTGTTCTTATGCTACGCCTTACTTTGGCTGAGGTCTGAGTATGTTTCTGCAGTGAAGATATTTGGTTTGCCGGTCAGTAATTGCAAGCCTATGTCCTCAGATTACATGGTGGCAAAGATGATGCTGGATGAGCTGCCTTTTTATAAGTCCTGTATTCTTTGTAGTTGTAATCATGTGAATTGTGTTCAAATGTAAGCTGCTCATTGTCAGCTTCCATCTGCCTGTGAACTCACATTCTCCTCTTCATATCTCCAACTTCGTGCTAGCATGGCAAAGGGGCTCAATTTTGACTAGTACCTGCAAAATTAATGAAAAGAGTCAGTTATGCAACATACACAGATAGCTATTATGAGAAAGTGGATCATTAATTTGGGAGGAGGTACCTCACCCTAAAAAGACAAAAAGTTTAAGGTTGCACACAATTCTTTTTTTTTATTTTTATTATTTTTATTGAGCGTGAATAGCAGACATGATAATCAAGGTACATACAAAAGACAAGCTTACATAATACCCAATCTCATATTAAAATAGACAATAAATAGTGCAAATTCATATTCTATTTTACATGATATAAAACCAACAATCTATAGGGCACATCCGACTATCACCCAAAAAGTACAAGTAAAGATAAAAAGGTACAAGAAATATTGCTACAGGCTGGCCTCATCTTGATCATTAAAAAAAAATAAAGAACCCGCAGATTCTGAATTGAGACCCCTCTCTTTACATTATGCCAGAGATAGCCTCTTTTACATGTTATCATTTGTATATATGGTCAAAGCATAGCCCTCCCAAGTCTGCCTAAATCTACGAAGCGCCCCTACCCTTTTTGCGTAGGCCACTTCAAATTGGTAGGCCCGATCCAGCTTAAGAAGCCACTGTCCCACTGTAGGCATGTTCTGGGATCACCAATTTTGCAATACCAATGATCTGGCTACCGTTATGGCTGTGAAAACAAAATATTGCCTATGTTTTGGTAACTGACTGATGACATAAGAAAAGCCAAATAAGGCCAGCGATGTTGATGGTAGGATTAGCATTGACATACAGAGACTGATAAACCTGAACACCTCCTCCCAGAAATGTTGTAATCTAGGGCATGTGAAGAAAATATGTGTCCAGTCACCTGCCTTTGCCAGATTGCATCTAAAACATGTGTTCGGGATTGAAGGAAACCATTTATGTAGTCTGAGGGGAGTATAATACAACATCCACCTTGAGAGAAAGGACATCCTTTTAAAGTTGGCCGCCCTCAGAGCCCTATGCCCGAGCTCGCTCACTCGCTGCCATTCCTGAATATTAAACCAACAATTAGATTGCTGAGCAATTTTAGGGAGCATTGTTTCAACGCGACTCTTATTTGTATCCTGGCGCAGTAACCAGTACCAATTGCCAATACCAGTTAAATTCGTCTCGAAGGCTGCTTTTAAGGTTGTTCTTACCCTCTCATTGACTATTTTATAATTATTCAAGAGAAAGCTTATTATCTGCCTGAAGCTTAACCAGAGATCACGGCCCTGGAGACTGAATTGCGCTACAAAAGCTTCCCATGTTATCAAATTAGTGCCTTTGTAGAAGTCACCGAGTTTACAAAAGCCTAACATATTAAATGATTGCAATCTCTTACGTGAAAGTTGAAGACCCCATAGTTCACAGTCTTGGAGAGAGGTATATGCATGGCATGTTGGAACATTGTAAAATGTATCGAACCGCTGCATGCGATTTAGAAATAGGTTCACAACCTTATATCTTGTCTATTTAGGTAGTTTTGAGGTGCACAGGAATGCTGGTAACTTAATTGCACTTTCTGTTAACATGTGACTAAATAAGAAATTATCGAAAATCGAGGAAGGGGCCACTAGCTGCGTTATTAGACTAAGTAGCGCAGCTTGATAATAAGTAGATACATGAGGTAGTGCAAGCCCCCCTGCTCTAAGTCCAATTGTAAAATAGATAGCTTAACCCGAGGTTTATTTTGCCCAAACAAACTCACGGATCACTTTATCTACTTCGTTAAAATATGAGATTGGTATTTTTAAAGGGAGATTTAAACATAGAAAAATCAGCAAGGGAAGTATCGACATCTTTACTAGGGAGACTCGGCCTATTATGGTCAGTGGTAAAAGCGAACATCTATCTAAAAGATTTTTTTTACATAATTTAAGTGAAAAAGTTGAGAGAAGTCTGCTGTAACGTATAGGCCCAAGTATCTAATAGGTCTTAAAGGCAGAAATTTCATCCCTTCAGGAAGATCGGCTCCTGATGAATTGAATAAGAGAAGCTCCGTTTTCGACTGAATGACCTTGTAACCCCCCAACTCTGTAAACACCTGGATTTCTCCAAGGGCCAGCTGAATGTTCACCTTGTCTGGGTTCAAGTACAAGATAAAATCATCAGCAAACAGCTTAATTTTTGCCATTCCTATTAGGGGAGCCCGAATTAATGTATTGGAGCGAATCTTTACTGCCTGTGGCTCTATAAAAAGAGTAAATAGAAGGGGGAAAGGGGATAGCCCTGCCTTATCACCACTTCTCCTGCTAGATTTGAGTTTATGATTATTTTTGCACTTGCCCCCTTATAGATTCCTTCTAACATCTCAATCAGGCGGAGTGGAAAGCCAAACCTCCCTAAGATGAAAAAGAGGGCCTGCCAATCCACCAGATCAAATGCCTTTTCTGCATCCTTCATTAAAATGGCAGCACTATCCTTCCTAGCTGAAAAACAGTCGATAGCTTGAATCAAAAAGAATGTATTTGCAGACATCGATCTACCAGGCAGGAACCCAGTTTGGTCCGCATGTATTACCTGTTGCGCACAGCCCGAGATCCTATTCGCCCACATTTTCATAAACAGCTTATAATCTACATTTAATAGACTTATTGGGCGGTAGGAGCTTGGGTCATTAGGGTCCTTATCCTTCTTCAGAATAGAGATCACGACAGATTATTTTAAATCTGTCCAAGACAGGCAGTCCATCCATTATCTGATTAAACAGGGATACCAAGAAGGGAGGAAGTTCCTCTAAAAACAACTTGTAGACTTCAATCGGTATCCCATCATTACCACTTGCCTTGGCACTAGCCATTTCTTTTATAATTTCCCTTAGTTCTGCCAATGTAATCGGTTCATTCAGCACTCTACAGTCTTCTTCCGGGATTATAGGTAACTGAACTGTCGTAAAGTAATCCACAAAAGCCTGAATGTTAACCAGCTGGGCTTCCGCATAGATCTTCCTAAAATGAGTCACAAAGATTTCAGCTATTCTATCGTTATCATTAACCAAGCTCGCAGTGCTGGGATCCCTTATTTGTGGGATTATTTGTCTACGCTGATGCATTTTTGTTGACCAAGCTAGAAATGTACCTATGTGTTGGCTTTCTTCGTAAACCTTTTGTTGAGATGCTTTGCTCTCAGAAATCTCCTCAAAAATAAAAAGGTTTTTTAATTGCTCTTTCGCCCTTAGTAGTTCCTGCTGGAGAGCCTCTTCCTCAATATCTTCTGGGGACCTAGACATAAGAACTCCTCCAGCCCGATCCACAACCTTCTAAAGTCCTACAATCTTATGTTGCCTTAGTTTGAAGAGATTCGTCCTGTATGTAATGACCCGTCCCCTAAAAGTAGCCTTAAAAGCATCTCAGACCATAAAACCTGATGCTGTGTTAACATTTTCCTTAAAAAACCATTGTATAAAATCACAGGTTTCAGCAATCCATATTGGGTCCGAGAGCAATGCTTTAGCAAAATACCACCTGCTATTATTTTTTTCCCTAGGGGCGGATAAATATGCTACCAAGGAGTAATCTGAGAATGAGCTAGAAAAGATCGCAGATTCCCCTCTTGTAAGATGGTTACTTATAAAAAAAAATCCAGTCTGGATGCTGTTTTATATCTAGCTGAGTAGCACGTGAACTCAGTAAGGCCTGGGTGGTCGATATGCCATGGATCTATTAGAGAGAAATCTTCTTTCATAATTTTTAATAATCTTGCTGTCTTTGGCTTTAATGGCTGTTTACCCTTATTGGATGTGTCCAGACCAAGATCTTGAATAAAATTGAAGTCCCCACCCATAACTATAAAACCATGAGCGTTTGACAGCAAATCATAAATCTGTTTCAAGGCCTGCGTGTCATCAAAAATTGGCCCGTAATACTTAAGCAGCACAGGGGCTACTCCATTAACTGAGACTTCAACCCAGATCCATCTCACTCCCTCATCCCAAATCACCTTTCCCAGCTCCCAGTCTAGCACCGATTAAAGTAGAATCCCCACCCCAAGTACCAAAGCAAAAAACGTGTGAGCATACTTCTTGGGCAGAGAAAGGTTAGGGGAAATGTGTCTCTTGTAAAAAAATCACCTGAGGGGAAAAGGATCCTAACCATTTTAACATTGCTCCTCTTTTCTGTACATTTAAAAATCCATTCACATTACAAGAAATTACCTTCAGTCGTTGTGTCATTTTTCAAAATAAACCATGCCAACTTAACAAGTACATGATGTACTCTCTCCTACGCCATACTTCAAACTGTACTATCTCTGATGATAAGGTTACATATAGCCCCTTAGTGACATAGAGACTGCTGTATATCCCTTGACCCCTGATCTTGATTATGTTAACTTCTTGCTTGTTATCCCAAGGTTGCACACAATTCAGTGAGAACACATTTCAACCTCTGGCAGCTATGATATAAGCAGAAGGTTTTTCTGCAGTGTTATGACAGACAAATTCATGAAGCTAAGCAATGTTAAAATCAAGAATATTACAAAATAAAATTCCCAAACCAATTGAGATAAATCAGGAAAAATAAATAAGTAAAATACACAATAGTGATTAAAATAGGATTAAAGTGTAAGATATAAATTTAAATATTTTTACTGGAAAGAAAACCAAAAAAATAGAAAGCACCACTCAAACTCACTGTTTGGGATTTACAATGACTTGTATGTCATTTCAGGACAGCCACAATGAAGCAGGTGTCCCTTGAAGTCGAAAATTCTGAGTCTGAGCTCCATTTGAAGCCTTGAGTTTTAGAGTCAAAAGGTCAAAGCAAGAGAAAGCTGGACTTCAAAGCAGACAAGGTCGCTTCCCCACTAGGAAGAATTTGCCACCTTGTCCATGACTCTAACTCATAAGCACAATTTCAAGGGTCATTTAGAAACTGGTGAGAAATCCCTGGTGGAGGATTTCTCACCCAATTTAGGGATCTATGTCTACCTGTAAGGTATAACTAAGCCTTAATAGCAGCCACTGCTGTAGTGATTGCTCTGAAGGCTGAAGACTTTGCAGAGTTGCTCCATGTTTCTTCAACCCACTCAGCAACCTTGTTTGTATTTAAAGAATAAATTCCAAAAGGGGGAGTTTTCTCCTTTATAGGACAATTAATAGCCTTGATGTGCAGGTAGTTTTCTTAGTGCAAGTGGGGTCCACTGAATGATTGCCCTTATACACTTCACTGTGTTAACTAACCTAGCCAGTGTACTGCATGTCTTATCACCATTCAGGTTATTTATTTAATATGCTTGAGGCAGTGGTGACAAAAACTGTAGCTACATCTAAGGGCAAAAAAGAGCTCCAGATCATCAAAGAGAATGGAGGAAATGGATGCTTCATCTTCAAAATCAGACAAACCTTCTACATCATCAAGAAAATACCTTAGGAGAGAGGAATTTGTGGCAAACCCTCTCTCATTTCCTCCCTTTCGGATGGAGGAGGAACGAGACATCCTCTTTCGCCAATATGTTAGACCATGCACCATGGTGATGCCATTTCATGGATCTATTACAGATATGGGAGTGTGGAAGGATTTGGACCAGGGGACAGTTCCACGATTCCCTCAAAAACTGTATATGTTGGAAGGCGATTATGTTGTTCCCTATAATATAAAGTTGGATGTGATATTAGCTACCTTAATTGGTAAAACTACAATTAACCCAGACGCCTGTTCCCCTTCGGACCCCTTGGAAAAGCAAGTAGATTCGGGCATGAAAATGGCCTTTGCTGCAGAGAATATTGCACTAAAGGCAATCATGTATGCAACTTATACTTTCCAGTCACTAGTAAGGACTTTGATCATCTGGCGGTTGCCATCCAGTAGCATCAGGATTGTTCAGAGCTACTGGCAGGCATGGAACAACATGTGCAAATGTTAGCTGACATCTCTTCAGATGTGGTCAAAGCTATGGCAGTGTCATCAGGAGCATTGATTGAGGTCAGAAGAAACCTTTGGATGACGGAATGAAGAATAGAGGCTGTGGGAAAGAAAGCCCTTATTACATTCTATTCCAGGGGAAGATGCTTTTTTGGGAGCAACTAGATGTAATGATTTCTAAGGCTTTAAAAGACCTTAAACACACTATTTTCTATAAAGGGAAATCTTGTACAAAGAAGTTTTGGGATAAGAGGGACAAAATATCTCCTCAAAGAGAATCTAAGGGGCATATCATCAAGCCCCGGAGATAAAATTATCGCCGCTTTAGCGTCTGTTTTCTGACGGAAAGCGGCGATAATTTTATCTCCTAATCAGCAAGGTCACGCTATCGCGTGAATCCTTGCATTATCGCCCTTTCCCCCAACGCCCATCTTTGCATCTCTAATGAGATGCAAAGTGGGCGTTCCGTGCTAGAATAACTGGAGAAATGTCGCTAACCGACATTTCTCCAATTATCAAGCTGCACGTAAACAAGCAGAGCGATAAGAAAAGTAGCGATAACCACAGTTATCGCTACTTTCCTTACGCCTGCTTCAAGACTGACTTAGCCATGATATCCTATGTAAGGTGGATATCATGGCTAAGTATGTCTTGCCCTATCAGCAAGCTATCGCCAAACCTTGTGCCATTATCGCTGTATTTCCAGCGATAATCGCACAATTGCCAGCTTGCGCTCTGAATCTTATCGCTTTGGAGATAAGCGTTGCTGATAGCACGCTATCTCCGCGATAAAATTTAGAGTTGGCCGGCGATAATTATCCTCGCGCTAAGAGCGCTGAGCGATAATTATTGCATGGCCTTGATGATATGCCCCAAAATCGTATGCATTCCAAAAAAAGAAATACCAGCCAAGGACCTTTTCTCCCAATAAGGATACTGGCAAGAAGGGTCTACCCAAAAAGAGATCCTGACAGCTGCTTCTCCAAACCCATGCCCATGGGTGGAAGACTCCATCACTTTTTGAACAAATGCGAACAAGATGTGACAGAAGTTTGGGTATTGGCGATAATTGACAATGGTTATGCAATAGACTTTGTAGAGTGGCCGCCGAGAACTGGAGTAAAGATAATACATCTACCAACAGTGTGTCCCAAACATCTGGCTCTTTTACAGGGTTTGGATTCTTTGCTCAAAAAGAGGCCACTCATCAACGTTCTTCTTTAATCAGTGAGGGGAATAGGAGCATATTCAATCATTTTCCTTGTTCAAAAGTATCAGAGGTTTTCAGATCTGTGCTGGATCTGAAGTGGGTGAATTCTTAGATATGAAATCTCCACTTTGGAATTGTGACACTGCAGTTCATAATCCTGTTAATAAAAGCATGAGATTTGTTCACATCAATAGATTTACGGGTCACTTATTTGCATGTTCCCATCAGAAAGCCACACCAAAGGTTTTAGCGGTTCGCAGTGGAGGACAACCATTATCAGTTCTGGGTTTTTCTTTTTTGGGATGAAATCCTCTCCCAGGGTCTTTGCCAAAGTTCCTGGAGCTTCGTTTGTATGCCTACATGCTGAGAATGTTTTTTTTCCAGCCATACCACATATTTATTTATTTGTTTGTTTGTATAGCGCCTGAATCGACCCCCGAAGGGGTATCTCTGCGCTTTGGACGGGCGGCAAGAAGTGAGGCTATACTACAACATCAGAGACAGAAAAGAGTGGTTTTAAGCTGCTTTCTAAATTGTAGGTGGTCGGGACATTGTCTTAGATGCAGAGGAAGTTTGTTCCAGTATGAAGGACCGAGGTGGGAAAGAGCCTTCCTACCCAATCTGGCTTTCCTGACTCGAGGAACCACGAGAAGAGACTTAGATCCCGAGCGGAGGGACCTAGAATGCAGATAAGGTATACATTTCTCTGAAAGATAGGCGGGGCCAAGGTTAAATAAAGCCTTATGGATGGTACAGCAGACTTTGAACTTAACCTGTTCGCGTATTGGAAGCCAGTGAAGCTGGCAAAGAAGAGGGCGGGAGGCAGTCCTGGGAGGGGCATTGAGGACCAATTGTGCCGCAGTGTTCTGGACTACCTGCAGTCTGCTAAGCGAGGACTCATTAGCAGAAATCAACAAGCCATTGCAGTAGTCCAGACGGCTTAATATAAGTGCCTGAGTCAAGGTCTTCCGCGTTGAATCGGGAAGCAAAGGAAAGACTCGGCGTAGTAAACCCAATATGTGAAAACAGGCGCCAGCTGTCTGAGCAGCATGCTCCTCCAGAGTAAGGGCCTGATCCAGACGAATGCCTAAGTCCTTAAGCAGGGATTTTGGATCAGGGGAACACCAAGATCAGCCGGCCACCAATCCGGAGTCCATAGTAGGGGAGCCTCCCGAAGAGCAAAATCTCCGTCTTCCCAACATTACATTGGAGGAAGTTACTCTTCATCCAGTTAGAGATAGCTCTCATACCAGAGGAGAAGGTCGCCTGTACTGTTGGAGTAAATTTGTCAAATGGGAAAAGCAGCTGTGTGTCGTCGTAGACTGCTTGATCCAAGATCCATCAAAAGGGGTAGTGCTGTCACCTACAAAAACGGTTCTGGAGGTCCTTCAAAATCATGGTTTCCTCATAAACGAGGAAAAATCCAGTCAGTTTAAGACCAGATCAAGATGTAACTTTTATTGGAGCACATTTCCAATTTCCATAAGGAAAAGTCCTGTTAGCATCTTATCAGGTTATAAAGATTCCGAGGCATATTTCAGACGTGTTAACACAAGAGACTCAAGGGTGTCCTTATGGCTCAGAGTACAGGGGGATCTTGCTTCGATAATCTTTTGGTTTCCCTAAGCATTGTGTCATATCCACAAACTGGTATCATGGAGTCTGAAGAACTGGGATCTGCGTTCCCAAAACGTGAGGATCAGGAGCTGATTGCCTCAACATGTCAAGGGCGATCTGGCATGGTGAATGGACTCATACAATTTGTTAGCATAGGGTCTGCTAGATCCCCCTCTCTGGTGATAATCATAACAAGCCAGCCTTTCAGGTATGGGTGCATGTGGGGGTCACTACAGGTGCACTGATTCTGGTTTCGCAAGGGAGGCATAGAGATCATTGAACTGGAGGGCATTAAAAGTAATGAGACAAGCTGTTCCATTTTTTAAATTCCAAGTGAAGAGGAAAGCTGCATTGATTCAGACAGACAATATTATATTTACTTCCAGATATCTTTGACAGCAATTCATATTCAAGGAATTTCCAGATGTTCTCAGCTGGGAAATTCCATTCTCGCTGGACTTCTCTTTGGACCAATAATTATTTGATCTCTTGACTTGTCGCTAGGGTCTTCCAGTGCAGAATCTTTTTGCCACGGCACTCAATGCCAAGGTCCGAAGGTTCTGTGTGAGGGAAAGGGACAATCATGCTTGGACAATAGATACACAGTTGTGTCATTGGCTGAAGGGTCTGTTGTCTGCTTTCCCTCCATTTTCTCTCATCAGACACTTTCATTTGAGAGTGAAACAGAGCGACTGCATGTGATTTTGATTGCTCCTCGATGGTGCCGGTCAATTGTTCACTCTCTTAATGATCATGACGGTGTCTCCGTTATGCACGCTTGCTATGGTACTGTCCCCTCTCGACTTCCCAGTCTTAAGGATAGAATCCTTAAAGAGACTCCACTTGCCAGCTTGGAGGTTGAATGGATAGGGCTAAAGGCACAGGGAGTCCTGGAGGAACTTCTAGTTACTTTGCAAGCTTTCAGGAAGTTGTATATTTTGAGATCATACACTAGGCACTAGGTATCTTATCCACGCTGGTGTAAGAATAGGGACTTGGATCCTACCTCTGTCAGTTTGGTCTTGATTATGAAGTTTTCGCAGGAAGGGTCAAGGTTCAAATTAACTGTGGCTATCCTTAGCGTGCACTGGGCAGTGACCCAGGCCTTCAGAGGTCCCTGGAAGAATTTGGCAGATGAGGAGGGCTTTGTTCCAAGACTATCAGAAGGGTTATCGAATACTTGCCCTAGACCGGTAAGGATCTTTCCTACTCGGAATTTGAATCTCGTTTTGGAAGAGTTTACTAAAGCGTCTTTTGAGTCTCTGGAATAAGACTAGATTCATTATCTTACCCTCAAAATTGTCTTTTTTGTTGCGATCACTATGACAAGGAGTTTGGGAGAATTAGGTGCATTGTCCTATAAGTGCCACTTCTGCAGAATATTCCAGGACAGGGTGGCTTAATTTCAGTACCTTCTTTTGTTACAAAGATCGATTCTTCCTTTAACAAGCAACAATAAGTGATTCTGACACAATTTTTTCCTTCTCCATCATCGGGTGAGGATCAGAAGTTACACTCTTTGGATGTTAAGAGCACTCTCTTATCTATTTGCAGAGGGTTTAACCCTTTCGGAGGGTGTAATCTCTGTTTGTTAGCGTTGGTCTAGCAAAAAGAGTGAAAAACCAGTGACTTCTACTTTGAGCAGATGGATCAGGTCTCTTATTTCTAGGGCCTATGAGGTTGAAGGTCAGGTTCCCCCATTGGGAATTCAAGGGAGATCGACCCATAGCATGTCTTCTACAGTAGCAGAGTTTCAGGGGGCTTCAATAGTTGAAATAGGTAGGGCGGCTATATGGTCTAATTCCTCTGCTTCCACTACACATTATAGACTTTCAGAAGTGAATTGCATTTGGGTACAAAGTTCCATCCTCTAGGAAGGAATAGAGGGGGGTTACATTTCTGTTTCAATGAAAGCCTCTTTGTTTTTAGCATACACTATCAGTTGCCAGGTGTTGTTGGCTTGCTAAATCTCATGTGCGATTAATTGAAGCGAGGGAGGGACGCAAGGGTAATGCTTCAATTACCTACGGGTCCTACTTCCTCACTTTATTTCATACTCCCTCCCACCTTCCTGATGCAGAACAACTGAGTATTGCGTTGGTTTTGAGCTTGGTCACTGACAAGAGGAATGGTGGGGGAGAGTATTTCATTATGTGGACATTTCTTGTGATTTGTGTCTGGGGCAGGCAGGGTGGTCTCATTTGTGATGTATTTAAACGAGGGAGTAGGACTCAAAGTAGTGCAATCGCCAGTAACCAATTAAAAAATCACTAAGCAATAAATGAACACTTTTCCATAAAGCAGTAACAGCTGAATGGGTAACAACAAGAAATGACCCAAGTCCTAATTATACAGAAAAAAACATATACTGCTTCCATAAATTTCCAGTGATCTCCGTTACTCGGATTCTCTTCTTTGTTCCACTCCATGTCAAAACAAAAAAATATCCTTAAAATCCATCTCCGCAGTGAAAAATTGGGTTGTTTGTTGAGGGCGTGAAACACTACCCAAGCAACAGACACAATCCTTGTCAGGGTAAACCACAAAATGTCACTAAATTAACCCAGGCTTAAGTTAGAGACTGAGGGGCCGATTCCGATTCAGGCCGGAAATCTCTCCGACCGAGCCGGACCCGGAGAGATTTCCGACCGAATCGGACTCTGGCAGTCCGACCGAACGAGTATGATGCGCACGCATGCAATCGGACTCGAGTCTGTCGGATTCCCATTGAAGTCAATGGGAGCCGGTCGTACAACGCGTACGCGGGCTCCCATTGACCCAATGGGTGCGAGGCGAACAAAAGTGCCCCCTACAGCGGGTACGCCTCGAAGCGACTCGCGGCGTACATGCACAGGTAGGGGGGACCCAAGGGTCCCCCCTGTGTGTGACTCGCGCGTCTACGCGTACAGGGGGGTCCGACACGGACCCCCAAAGTGCGGCTCCGACTGCTCTCTCGAGCCGGACGGCGCGAGTCGGTCGGACTGCTCGCGGCGCGCATCGTACTTGCCCGGCCAGGGAACGTCTCCATCGCGCGGTGCGAGTCGTGTCCGTGCGAGTCGGTCGGAGCGCATCGGACCCGCGAACAAGTCGGTCGGCGATTTCGCGTGCGCTCGCATCGTACTTGCTCAGCCGGACGCACGTACGAATCGGTCGGGAAACAGGGCTCCGAATCGGATCCGGTTAAGCCGAATCCGATTCGGTGCCCTACCGGCCGAGATCGGAATCGGCCCCAATGTGTAAAATATTTATGCAGTACTTAAACAGTAATGAACTGAAAACAAAACTCGAGAAAAATTTCACATTCATTTAGAAAAATCCAGTAAAGTGTAATAAATTATGTGACACCAAGACGACAACAATCCAATCACTAGAACCGGAGTTATGAATTTTTAAAGTTGAAAGTGAAAAATAGTGCCTAAAAGATCAAAGTGCCAACCATGGACATCTAGTTGCGTGAGACCGAAGCAAAGTCATAAGTTATGGCCAACCGTGATGAAGTGCGGTTTGGATACACAAAGTGGATTGGGCCCAGTCACCGCTTATCTTTGGTCTTCGAAGAAATTTTAAAGAAAAATATCTGAGAAGCTTAAATTCAGTGAAGAAAGGTGTCCGAGGAGGAGGTGTCATCTCCAGGGAGCTGCTGGACAAAGTCGCTGCGAAGACTTCTTCATTCGGACTGAGTCTCTTTTATGGAAGTCAAAAATCTCTAGTGGGACACAGCTTCGGTGAGGAGCTGAGCGGAGAAGATCATAGCTGGAGCTACCCCGAAGTACGGCCAACCAGCAATGATCCATGGGCGGATTGTTGAGCAGACATGTCCCGGTTCTCAGAGCACTTTTTGAAGTCCCAAGTTTGAGTTTTGCGCTACCTGGGAACATTTAGCACCACTTCCAAGGGTCCAAGCCTTCGAGGGGCACCACTTGGAATGTCACAACTCACTGAAGGCGGGCAAAGGTGTGGATTCAAGATTATTAGAGACTTTTCTGTCCTTGGGTCTCTGATTAGGAGACCATCCAAAGAGCCCTTGAAGTTACTCTGGAAGTCTTTGCTTCAAGCTGTAAATCAGATCTCAAGCAACAGGGCAAACCTCTAAGGGCATAAGGCAGGATTCAGGCAGCAAGGCAGTCCTCTTGGTGCAGCAGGCCAGTCCTCTGAGGTACACAGCAGGCCACAGGCAGCACAGCTGTCCACTAGAGACCTTCTGCAAGTCAAGAGATAAACTGAAGAGTGGGTCTGAGGGTCCTATTTTTATAACTGGTGCCAGCTTTGAAGTGAAAGAAATGTCTTGAGCCCCCCCCCCACATATGTGTCTAGTATTTCCTTCTTCCCTTTCCTGGTCTGAGGCTGTCAGCAGGCACAGTGGGCTAGTGTTAAGTTCTTTGTGTGTGAGCTGAATCTTTGAAGTACATGTGGGACTGTGCTCAGCTCCATAACCCCCCCCATCCTACTTGGATGACCCATCCTGCACACACCTGGTCCCTCTTTTGTGTGGCTGTCTGGGAGGAATACACATAGGCCAGCTGCTAATTCCATCTAGTCATGTGCCTCAGGAAACAGGCTGCAGGCACCAAATAGTTAGGACAAAAAAATGTCAGCATTCTAAAAGTGGCATTGTTAGAATTGTAACTTTATATTCCGACTTTACCTTTAAAGAGAGTTCCACATAGACACAAACCATAACATTTCTACCTGTTAACAAACGTTATCACTTACTAAATGTAATAGGGTAACCCAATCTTACCCCATGGGAGAGGTAGGTCTCACAGTAGTGAAAAATGAATTTGTGAGTTTTTCACTACCAGGACATATAAAACTTTAAAGTGCATGTACATTTTTTTAAATATAAATTATAATGCACCCTCCTCTTTGGGCTGTTTAGGGGCTACCTTACCTTATGTAATAAAAAGGGAGGTTTAGGCCTGGCAAGGGGTTTATTCTTCCAAGTTGAACTGGCAGTATAAATGTGCTCACAGGCTGCAATGGCAGGCCTGGGACATGCTTTAAGATGCTACTTAACTCGGTGGCACAATAATTGCTGAAGGCCCACTAGTCTCATTTAATTTATTTTACCAACCCTGGGTATATGGTATGAATCACTGACAGAATATCGACGTCAAAAATATCGACGTCAAAAATATCGGAGCCGAAATATCGATGTCAAGAATATCGAAGTCCTATCTACATTATGGTAAGTACAAAAATATCGGAAAAAAAATATCGTTGTGAAAAATATCGTTGTTAAAAATATCGGGTTTTTTTTATGTTAAAAAATAATGTAAAATAAAGTAAATGATACATATATTTAAAATAAACATAGTTAAAAATATGTTTAAAGTTATAAGTAACACATATAATGTAAAAAAAAATTAAACATATACATATAAAATAGAATATATATACTTACTTAATAATATTTACAATTAATTATTGTAATAACTTATAAATTGTTAAAAAACATTTTATAAATTATAAATACATACATACACATACAACAATAATATAAATAAAAATATAAAAAATGTATATAACAAATTAAAAAAAAATGTTGTTAAATAAATTATACACTACATTAACTAAAACAGTAAATATTGGATAGCGTAGGGGTAAAAATTACTATACCCACTCCAGAGAGTGCAAAAATAGGGAAAGTGTTGGATAGCGTAGGGGTAAAAATTACTATTCCAACTCCAGAGAGTGCAACAGAAGGGAAAGTGTTGGATAGCGTAGAGGTTAAAATTACTATTCCAACTCCAGAGAGTGCAACAGTAGGGAAAGTGTTGGATAGCGTAGGGATTAAAATTACTATTTCAACTCCAGAGAGTGCAACAGTAGGGAAAGTGTTGGATAGCGCAGAGGTTAAAATTACTATTCCAACTCCAGAGAGTGCAACAGGAGGGAAAGTGTTGGATAGCGTAGGGGTTAAAATTACTATTCCAACTCCAGAGAGTGCAACAGTAGGGAAAGTGTTGGATAGCGTAGGGGTAAAAATTACTATTCCAACTCCAGAGAGTGCAACAGTAGGGAAAGTGTTGGATAGCGTAGGGGTAAAAATTACTATTCCAACTCCAGAGAGTGCAACAGGAGGGAAAGTGTTGGATAGCGTAGAGGTTAAAATTACTATTCCAACTCCAGAGAGTGCAACAGTAGGGAAAGTGTTGGATAGCGTAGGGATTAAAATTACTATTCCAACTCCAGAGAGTGCAACAGTAGGGAAAGTGTTGGATAGCGTAGAGTTTAAAATTACTATTCCAACTCTAGAGAGTGCAACAGTAGGGAAAGTGTTGGATAGTGTAGAGGTTAAAATTACTATTCCAACTCCAGAGAGTGCAACAGTAGGGAAAGTGTTGGATAGCATAGGGGTAAAAATAACTTACTAATAATTAAAATATATTTTTTTAAATAAATAATAATTTAATTATTAAATAACAATAAATTAATTAACAATACCAATAAATAAGTACTTAAAAATAATTACCAATTAATAATTAATTAACAGTTAAATAGATGATTAATACAATTAAATAATAATTATTAACAATTAATTACCAAGTAATAATAACATAAAAAATAATTAATTTTCAATACCCCAAAAAATAATTATTAAAAAATTCTAGCAATTAATAATTAGTTAACAAATTATTGATAAATACCAATAAATAATAATTAATTACAATGAATTACCAATTATTAATTAATGAACAAATTAATTTCCAAAACATAAAAATATCAATTATTAAAAAGTTATTACCAATTAATAATTAATTAACAATAAATTAATTAATACTAAACAATAAAATAAATCACTTAGGGGTCGATTACGATGTCGGGCGGATCGCCACCGCCCGCATGGCGGTGGCGATCCGCCCGCCATTTTCGTCCGTCCACCACCAACCCCCCGCCATATTACCATGGCGGAGGGGACCCCGGCGGACGGAAAGACCGTCCGCATAGCTCTCCGCCCGGCCGATCAGTCGACCGGGCGGAAAAGGGATTAACTATGGTGGCGGTGTCTGCAAGACACCGCCATCCACATTATGATGCCGGCGGTGATAAGCCTTTCCATGGCGGCATCGCCGCCATGGAAAGGCTCGCGGACCCTGACATTGGGGGCCCGTAGCGGGCCCCCAGGTATTTTGGGGGGTGGGGGGTGCACATGGGGGGTACCTATGGTACCCCCCTGCATTTGCATATACAACATGGCAGGCACCGCGCGGTGCCTGTCACGTTGTGCATGCAGATGCACAACATGCATTTCCAGCACTGTGGCGGGCGGTGTTGTGAGCACCGCCCGCCACAATGCTGGAAATGGGGGATGCCACCGCCACCGTGGCGGTGACATCCTAATCACATGTGCGGGACCGCCGCACACATAGCGGGCGGTCCCATTTACCGGGGCGATGGCGGGCGGACAAAGTCCGCCCGCCATCATAATCGGCCCCCTAATTACAATTAAATTACTTCCCACCCTATTGCCCTATAAACTCACAACACACTTCAATAATAAATTAATACACTTAATATAATTACCAAATAATGAATTAATAAAAATTAATTACCAATTAATAAAAATTAATTACCAATTAATAATTATTTAACATAAAATTAATTATCAATACCAATAAATAAAAATAAATAATTACTTTATTACAATTAAATTACTTCCCACCCTATTGCCCTATAAACTCACAACACACTTCAATAATAAATTAATACACTTAATATAATTACCAATTAATCAATTAATAAAAATTAATTACCAATTAATAATTAATTAACATAAAATTATTTATCAATACCAATAAATAAAAATAAATAATTACTTAATTACAATTAAATTACTTCCCACCCTATTCGCCTATAAACCCACAACCCGCTACAGAACTAAAACGCAAAATGTACTTAAAAATAATTACTAATTCCTAAAATTTTAAAATTAATTTAATATAATTAAATTACTTCCCACCCTATTCCCCTATAAACCCACAACCCGCTACGGTACTAAAACGCATAATTTACTTTAAAAAAAATTACTAACTTCTAAAAAATGTTATACATATATTCTAAAACTAGTACAATAATTAACAAAAAAATATAAACACAAACATATAAAATACATAACACTAATATAAATGTCGATATTAGTAACATCGATATTTTTGCTATCGATATTACTAACTTCGATATTAACAAAAACGATATTTCTTACCTTCAGGTCGATATTCTGGTTGTCGATATTCTGGTTGTCGATATTGTGTCCCTACGATATTTCAAACTCAATATTATTGTAGGACGAAATTAAAAACTCGATATTTAGACTGTTTACCATATGGTATACCTCTTCAGTTGGGATTTGTAAGTACATTAAATATGCCAATCAGGTGAAAACTAATTTTAGCACAAGTACTTTAGCAATGGTTAGAAGTGCTAATGCACACAAAGTCATAAGGCCAACAAAAATTAATTCAGCAAAACAAGAGGGGAGAAGCAAAGCATTTGGGGGAAGACCACCCTAAGACTGACAGGTATAACACTTACCTTTTAAGACCCTTCCCTGTCATCATAACTTTATCAAGCATACTAGGAATCAAGGGTGAAGAGTCATGGGAGTTAAGAAGGCATTTAAGTACTGGGAAAGTAAGCAAACTGGGCACCACCTCTTCAACTCTTCCTCGCCTAAATTCTTACTTTATAAGCATATACCCCAGAAGCTTGCCTTGGCTCAATCTAAAAGCAATCAGTTGATAGGTTTACACTAGTGACAATGCTACACATTTAATGCAATGAGAGAAAAAAAAAGATCATCCCTAGTTCAGTGATTTACAACAGGTCATGGGAGAGCAAAATATCCTGATGAAGTCAACCCACGGTTTGAATTACTGGTGACCACAGGCAGTCCATCACACCAGACAATGGAAACTGCTAACCTTGTATTGAAGCATCTAAACAGGTCTGTCAAATAAGCCTTAGGTCACAGCTCTAGGCAATCAGTTTAGTATCCATACACAATTGTGTGATATCCGCATGGCACCTCAAAGACTCTCAGAGACTTTGGAAGAGTTATAATGGTGCTTGTTAGAAATGGAGGTCTCTAGTTGGCAGTGGTTAGCGCCCTGGCCAAATAGGCACCCTTATTCTAGTCAGGGTAAGGAAGTCCCACAGCTAAGATAACCCCTACTAACCCCCTGGGTAGCTTGGCATGAGCAGTCAGGCTTATCACAGCGGCAATATGTAAAGAATTTGTACATACACAGAGAAACACAGTGAAAACACTACAAAAGGACACCACACCAGTTTAGAAAAATAACCAGTATTTATCTGAATAAAACAAGACCAAAATGACACAAAACCTACATACACAAGTAGAGATATCACTTTTAAAATGTTCTGAATAGTTCAGTCCATAGGAAACTATGGATGCATCACTTTTATCACAAAGTACTTGGGATGCGTCCAAATAAGAGATGAAAACAGGCACAGGGGAGGTGAGGTGCCAGAAAAGCAATGTGATGCATTGGTTCCTTACTCCCAGGGCAGGTGATGAGTCGGTTCCTTACTGCCAGGGGAGGTGATGCATTGGTTCCTTACTGCAGCACAGGGGAGGTGATGCTTTGGTTCCTTACTGTCAGGGGAGGTGATGCATCTATCTCTGGACACAAGTCCTTGGTTCCTTATTGCTGGGCAACGTCGATGAAGAACTTGGCGCATAGGGACGATGTGTCGAAAATCTAGACGCCCTGGACTGACACAGTGGAACAGGCGCTGTGTCAATTTCCCAGCCTTGAAGCAGATGATGCATTGATTTCTTCAGCCACAGAGCAGGGCCCGCGTTGGAGTCGGAGCATGCGCCACGGGCATCGTGACACAGCGCTCGGGACTCGGGCTGTGGTGATCTTTCAGCCACACTGCAGGGGCTTTGACAATTCTTCAGCCACGCCACGGAAATGCATTGGGTTTTAAACCGCACGCTGGTGCTGCATCGGAAAAACAGAAGCTGGCGATAAATGCATGGATTTTCTTGGTTCTTAGCAGCAAAACCACCTCCAAGGCCACAGAACAGGAATTGGCACCACTTGGCAGGTCAGAACTCCCAGCAGAGGAGCCCAGGGGCTGCCGATTAAGGGCCTCATTTATGAGGTTTTGCCGTAGGGCAGCGCAGCAGGCCTTCCTGCTGCACTTCCCTACGGCAAAAGAAAAGGGCAGGAATGCGCCGTATCTCTAAGATACGGCGCATTCCTGTCCTTTTCCCCTGCGCCGGCGCACAATGGGCTGCTGTGCGCCAACGCAGGCACCTTTGCACCATGGTGCAAAGGTGCCTTCGTTGTGGGGATGATTATTTTTGTACAGGAAGGGAAATCTTTCTGTACAAAAATAATCACAAGAGGCTTCTTCCTCTTTCTATGTGTGCTGCAGAATGCAGCACGCATAGAAAAGGGAAAACGAGGAGAAATAAAGATATTTCTCCTCGTTGTGCCTCCTCTACGCCTCCCCTGGGGAGGCGTAAGCTTTGGCACTGCCTCAGATTTACGATTTCTGTAAATCTGGGGCAGTGTCAAAGGCCATGGATGTCGCTGGGAACGCCCCCAGCAACACCCAATGCACGCCCCTTTAACGCAGAACACTGCGTTAAAGGGACTGATATTTATCAGGCAGCATTAAGCCAAAAAACGTGGCTTAGTGCTACCTGATAAATATCACGAAGGCTTCTGCGCCACGGAACATCAAAAAAAGTGACGTTCCGGAGGCGCAAGGAGTCTCATAAATGAGGCCCTAAGTCTTTGATGGCCCTGAGACTTCTTAGCAGGAGGTAAGCACACACAAGCCCTTGGAAAACCTTGGAAGTAGGATGTAGAAAGCAAAGTCCATTCCTTTCACTCCCAGGACAGAAAAAGCAAGCAGCAGGCCAGCACAACAGAGCAACAAGCAGTGTGGCAATTCCCCTCCTACAGCATCCGTCTTTTCTCCCTTGCAGAATGTCCTCTTAGTCCAGAAGTGTTCTGAAGATATGGTGTCACAGCTCCAGTACTTATACAAGTTTCTGCCTTTCAAGTAGGTAAACTTAAAAGGAAAGTCTCTGTAGTGCACAAGACCCTGCCTTTCCCTAACCTTATTCCAGACACAATACAGGAGGGTGGAGACAGCTTTGTGTGAAGACAGGCACAGGCCTATTCAGGTGTCAGTGACAATTCCCCCCACCACTCTAGCTCAGGAAGACCCATCAGCCTGATGTTGGGCCATCAGGATATGCAAGGAACACCTCAGCTCTCTTTGTGTGACTGTCTAGAGTGAACGCAAAAACAGCCCAACAGTCACCTTCTCTCAGACGTGGATTCCACAGGCAGGCAGAGTCACAGAATGGTAAAGTAAGCAAATGCCCACTGCCTAAAAGTGGCATTTTCAAACACGCAATTTAAAAACTAACTTCACTAAAACATGTATTTTTAAATTGTTAGTTCAGGGACCTCAAACTCCAAATCTCCATCTCTTCCCAATTGGAAGTTACACTTGTAAGAAGTTGCAAGGCAGCTCCAATTATAACCTACTTGAGAGATAGCCCTTGCAATAGTGAAAAATGAAATTAGCAGTATTTCACCACCATGACATGTAAAACACACCGGTACATCTCCTACCTTATAAAGACACTGCACCCTGCCCATGGGGCTACCTTGGGCCTACCTTACCGGTGCCTTATATGTAGTAAAAGGGAAGGTTTGGGCCTGGCAAGTGGGTGCACGTCAGGTCGAGATGGCAGTTTAAAACTGCCCACACAGACACTGCAGTGGCAGGTCTGAGACATGTTTGCAGGGCTCCTCCTGTGGGTGGCACAATTAGTGCAGCAGGCCTACTAGTAGTATTTGATTTAAAGGCCCTGGGCACTCACAGTGAACTTTGCTAGGGACTTACCAGTAAATCAAATATGCCATTCATGGATACCCAATTACAGATACAATTTACACAGGGAGCACTGACACTTTAGCACTGGTCAGCAGTTGCAAAGTGCCCAGAGTTCTAAAACAAAATGCAGCACACAGTCAAAAACAAGGTCAGAATCAAAAAAGACAGGGGAAAAACACACCAAATATACCAGGTCTAACAGTGCTAGAGGAGTTTAACTGGTAGACGGAAGCGCAGGCGAGCACACTGCTCCACAGATAAGCACAGGTACTACAGGGTGGAAAAAAGCAGATGCCCAAATGCTTGTCACCATCAACTCATCAGAATGGGTAGAAACCTATGATAAAATACTGCCAGTGCTCACCTTCTCCGGGTGAATCAAGAGCACTTCCCTGAACAGAGCCTGCCCTTGCTCCAATAGCGCCATGGGCGGAAAGAAATGTATCACCGGTTAATAAAATGAGGAAGCAGCTACTTTTCACAGCCCCTGAACCAAGAGTACCTCCTTGCCTGGTGCTTACAATCCCTGCCAGACAAGGCATCTGATTGTAGGATGGAACTATACACTTGGCTGCCACCATTTACATACAGACTTCAAAAGCACGTTGAGATTTGTCTCTGCATTACTGATGAATCTTTTCAAATGATTGGAATTTCTGTGAAACATTCTATGTAAGAAAAATCAAAATTATTGTTTAACTTTTGCCAAGAGGATCTTGTGTTATCTATAAAGGCACCTTTAGCTCATTACTGCTGTTTGGTGATATTGTCCAATATGTACCTAGTTCATCGACCACCGAAGGATGAAAGACTGATGAGGCCCTGTAAGAATTCAATATATAACCAGCAGGTGCACAAACATGAACAGTGAGCTTTGGACTACCCACTTGCCTTGCTTTCTCCCCACAGGCAGCGAGCCTTCTCCACTCACTGCCTCTACCGTGTTGAAACCTTAGTGTGATGTAGGCCCCCACGGCTTAGAAGGTCAACGCCTCTGGTTGGAAACAAGACAACACCAGAGTTCCTTTGTACGGAAAAGATAAAGGAAAGGGGACTAGTTGTGGAGAGATCAGTTAATGAAGAACTAGCCCTGCCAGTCAATTTCGCTACGAATAGTGGAACGAACAGTGCTCCTTAGATGTAAACTCTGCTAAAGAGGACAGTTCGAGCCGAACTCGAGGGGGCATCTTGCACGCAAAGCATGTAGCATTTTCTATGTACTTTAACAACTGAGCCTTTGTTATAACGCTCTGCACATTAGTACTGCGCTCCTACTTTGGGGTGAAGACAGCTGGGCGCGTCGACCTCCTGTTTTGGGACCTGTCATTTACGGCTTCCAGTGAGAGGGGAGCACGACAGAGCCATTTATCCTTCCGAAGTTGATAGAGTCTTGTTTGTAGTGCATGTTCTGCTCTGTGTCAAAAGACATTATTTTTGTAACCGAAACTTTAAACAGCATTACACGTACAAACCCCACAAGACCCTCGCAATGTAGAACCAGTGGTTAATACTGCAATCAAGTGATAAAGAAGGGAAGTACCTAGGGTCTTATTTACAAGCCCCTTGCGCCACTTTTGCGTAATTTTTAACATGATAAAAGTGACGTACGGGTGGCGCAAGGGGCTTGTAAATAAGCCCCCTAGTGTGTCCTGCACCGCATAACTTTAGGAACACCTCCATTTCTAAGACATCTGGCAGCAAACGTGCAAAAACACAATAAACTCTCTTACAAATTCACAAAATGAATTACATTAACATGCATAACCGTTTCAATTTAGCACACCAGTTTATATCAGTGCATTGGGATGCATTATTTTTTAAAGTGATAGTTTTCAAACATGAATTTAGAAACATTCATGCCCCCCCCCCCCACCCACCTTGACAGCAATACGAATAGTGAACTGAGAGGCACGTCAGTTTTGGGTGGCCTGGGTTGCTATTGTACATGAACAACATTACAGTTTATGAAATCAAACACAGGACAAGGTTTTAAACAGGGGACATCCTGTAGTCATTTATTTCAAGCTCCTTCTATATGTGATAATGAAGAGAAAGGAGGAGAAGTGAAATGAAACTCTTGCCTAGGATCACCCATCAAGAGTGGGGAAGCCTGGTTGATCCTAGGTTTTCTGTTTTGAAATTGTGCAATTCAGCCGCTAGATGTAGATGCTTTACTTCCCCTACACCCATGTTACACCCCCATACCACACCCTCTCCCCAGCCCAATCTGGCTGGCTTCAGTGTGTCCCTCGGTCACACCACAGAGCAAACTTTTTGGACCCTGGGAAAATGTTTGGGAGTACACGGGCTCTAGTTAATAGCCTTCCTACAAACAGTAACACGAAGTCCGAATTACACCAAACAGAGGGGCATATTAATTACAAGAAACTGGCGGAGCGCGGTGTTTTGCCAAAATTGGAAAACGCCATGCTCCGACAGTTTCAAAGTGCAGGGATGCACCTTATTCACAAGAATGCGGCACATCCCTGCATTACCCCTAGCGCTGGTGCTGAAAAAGCTGACTAGCCCCAGTGCTATCACCCTAGTGGCATTTTGCTAAGGTGCCTGCGCTGTAGGGGCAATTGTTTATGTGCAGGACCACCTTCCTGCACATAAACAAAGAGCAGAATACGGGGAGAAATAAAACATTTCTCCTCGTATCGCCTGCTTAAGACCAGGTATTCCCTTGCAGTATTTTTGGTGCTGCCCCATACCTTGTTAATAAGGGACAGCGTCGAAAAGAAATCGGTGTAGTGATGGAACGCCCACTGCAACACCCATTGCACGCCCTTTCCATGCTAAGTGCTGCGTGAATAAGGGCATTATTTACAAAGCGGCATTAAACCACGTTATGTGGCTTAACACCGCCTTGTAAATAAGGCGAATGAGTTAACGCCAACAGAACGTCTGAAAAAGTGACGTTCTGGTGGCGGTAACTCCTTGTAAATATGCCTCATAGTGACATAAAATTCCACTCTCTGCCATTGTAGCATTACATTATTCCTAAATTCTTTCTCATAAGTCATTATGTTTGCTTTTCAGCGTGTAAACCACTACTATCACCTTATTACAAAGCTAAATCCTAACGCCAATGACACCTACAATACATATCACACCTGCTGCTCAAGCGGGTCTGTGATCTGAGCTGAGGTCTGAATTGCTGCATGCGTATCCTGAAGAGCAGTTCCATAGTACGGGCAACGGCTTCCGCGAATTGTGTGATCTTCAGAAAATCGCTCTATCTCTCTGCTCCCCAACTTCCAAAACTGAGAGCGCTTATAAATATGGTACAACTAAAAACAGTACCGTTATTACGGAAGTCAGTGTTAGAACTGCACCCAGCAGTATATGAGACATGCTCTACTCTCGCCAACAGGAACACTTCACACGCACACTCTCCTGCTTGGGAGCCTGGAGTCCAATGTCTTACAAAGTGACAGAATTCGGGAATGTTAGCTGAGCTTGTTGTAAAGATGAAATTGTTTATTATTCTCAGCACTTACCGTGCAGACAGGCTGTTTCCCTGCACATGATACAGGGAACCCAATGCATCCTTTTTATACATTTTCTATATATGCTTGTTAAATAAACCCCAGGGATTTGTTTCAAGTACAAATGGCATGGGATATGAACATTGTTTTATTGCTAATTAAAAAAGGCGAGGGAATTCTCTTGTTGTGAACACTGATGCTAATGTGTTCTATAATTTTCATTGTCTTTATTTTACTACACATTTTAATCATTCTAAGCACCACAGATTTTGAAGCAAATAATGTGTCTGTCATTTGGGGTCCTGTTTACAAACTTAGCAAAGACTTCACCGAGACTGCGACTAAACCGCCACCGATTGTGCCAGGAACATAATGTATAACTTCCCTGCTAAACCTTTGGGTCTGTTTGTTACATTGGAAAATAATACCACAAACCAGCAGCAAATGTACATGACACATCATGAGGTCAACCAGAAAAAAACACAGACTAGTGGTTACAGTATTAAAAGGCAAAATTACAAGGAAAGAGCTGGGTCAAAACAAATGCCTCACGCACTATAATCGCAATGCGTAATTTTCATGCCGGTCAAATGGGAGATGCGCGTGTGCCATTTGTACCGCGAACATGTTTATTCAAGCTTTGCTAGTGGACAGATCCGACGTACAGCAAGGGCAGCCTCAATGCAAGCTTTCCTCGGTGACAGAGCCGGTACAGCACGGCAGCAGCTTTGCAACCAACTCTCACACAATCAGAACAGGTAAAGCCTGGGAGTCATAGGCGCTGGAAGTAGGGGTATGGGGATGCTGCAGCACCCCCAAATCTAACTGCGCAGGAGTTCAGAATGTGAATGAGCAATACATGAATGAATGAAAGGTGACTTGTATAGCGCACTGTTACTCCGAGGAGTATCCTGGCGCTCTGCACACAGGCCGCAAATACACAGTGCAAATAGGCCATCTAGTCCTGTTTAAAGAGCCATGTTTTCAGTTTTTTCCTAAACAATGAAATTGCATCAATTGACTGTAACACTAGTGGAAGGTTGTTCCATGCCGATAGCCCTAGAAAAGAGAAGGACCTTCCTCCAACTCTAGTGCAGCTAATCCTAGGGATGCTGCCCAGGAGGGCATTGGCTGATCACAGGTTTCTTGGGGGGGTCATAAAAGCTAATTCTTGGCATGAGATAGCATGCACCTGTCTTTTCTTTATTGAGAGCTAGTGGGCAGCCCGCATGTGTAGGAACACATGCGTTTTCAGAGGAAGGCCCGAAAGAGTGCGGACCGCTGTGTTCAGGACCACCTGTAATCTATTAATAAGGTAGTCAGGGACTCCCAAATATAGGGCATTTCCATAGTCCAGCCTCAAGGTTATGAGTGACTGTATGACCAGCTTCTTTGCTGCGAATGAAAGGAAATGTAGATACTTCCTTAGAATGCTCATTAACCCAAAACATGTACCCACCACCGTTTTAACCTGAGGTTGGAAAGAGAGACTGTCATCGAATTTAACACGCAAATTCTTCACTGTGCTTCCGTGAGGGCCCGGGGAGTGGTGGGGCATCAACCGGCCAAACGGTCTGCCATGTCTCCGGGGCTTTGAGACTGAAGAATAATAGTTCACTCTTGTCTGCATTACATTTACATTGATGGTGAGTTAACCAGTGGACGACTGCTGTTAGGCAGGATCTAATGGATTCACCCGGGAACTCTGCTTCTCTGCCCCAGAAGAACAACAGCCGAATGCCGTCAGCAAAAGAAATCAATTTGGCTCCCAGGGCTTCAGCCAGTGAGCTAATGGAGTGAGATATACATTGAATAATGTAGTGCTCAAGGCCGAACCCAGTGGCACTCCCACTGACAGTTCCCGGGACTCCAAAGAGAAGGGAGGGATCCAGACCTCTTGTCCTCTGCCCTCCAAAAAGGAAGCCAACCAGTCCAGGCTTGACCGTCTTTTCCTTTGGATTGGAGACATGCTAGTATTTTGGCATGGGGTACCGTATCAAAAGCAGCTGACAGATCTAAAATAATCAGCAATGCCTTCCCCCCCATCATCTAAAGTGCCTCTGATGTAATCAGCAACCTCCACTACCGCCAACTCCTACTGAAGTTGGGTCTAAAGCCTGACTGACTCAGGTGGAGCAACCTATTAGTTTCCAATTAAAGATGCCTCTACATTGAGTGTTTCTTGTCACATCGGTTGTGTGTTTAAAAACAAAGGTGAAATATCACGCTATGTCCTCTGACAAATGGGTGCTTATTTGGAAACTTGTGTTTACTTTTATTGCTCCGACTGGGAAGTGAAAGGATTTGGTGAAAGTGACCTTGGGGACAATCTTGCTGGGGTATAGAAAGTGAAAGGAAAGGCGGTAGGATGTCCATTTTTAACACACAACAACATTTAAATATCAGTAAATTAACTATACACATATTTCAAAATATACGGGCAATTAGGAAAGTGCTAATGAAGCACATTTTTTTGCAATTCTGAACCATGATAGAAACAAAGATTTTAATAGGGTTAAAACATATCAAGGCACTATTTGGTGATGCACACATGATATTCACTGAAACACAATTTCCACACATTATCATTTGTGTGCTCTATAGTTTTGCCAGTAAAACTGCATGTCCATGCAAAGTCACTGGCTAGTTCAACAGAAAATTAGGAAAATGTGCTGTCTATAAATGACAGTGTGCTACCACACCAGTGTTCCAAAATGCACCACCGGCTACATACCATACCCTGACCACTCTCCTGCTGAATGAGCATGGCACATTTGCTTCACTTGTTTTTTGTGTGACTCTTGAAGTTTTTCACAATCTTATGACTTCAGTGATATAACATTAATGGCAGCACCCCACTCTGAAAATCGTTCCAGCATCACTGTTGGTAGTAGTAGAACACGATTCCCTCACACACAAAAAACAAGTAAAGCCTGGCAGAAGTAGAGCAAGCTTCCCTTTGACATCACAAATAGAAAAGTTAAAGCCTGACAGGGGTAGAACAAGCTTCCCTCTCACTGACAAAAGCAGTGCAGCAGTTTTACACCTGTTCTCCAGGTAAAGAACAGGTAGGGTAAAGACAATAGCAGTTTGTCTTTTCTTGATTGAGGCAGAATGACATTTAAAAAGGTCTGCTCCTTTAATGATAGCACACAATAATTGACGGGTTCTTTTCCTGCAGTACATGCATGGAAGAAATTCTGTTCCATTGACCCAGAAAAAATATTTACTTTTGACAATTCAAAGTTAGCAAAAACCAAGTTGAAATGTAAGCACAGCATTTTCTGTTTGACAGAGTTTTGTAGTCAATTACAGTGCGGGTAAGTGTCACACTTACTCCCAGAGATTCAAACTCTTTCAAGGTGTCTTCTCAGGCAAAGCTCAAATGTCCAGCCAAGCCTCAGATTGAATCAGTGTAACAAGGGGGCACAGCACAAAATAGGCGAACAAATCTTGAATGTAAGATACCGCCTCTCTGTACAGTGCACTAAAATGAAGTACACATTGGCAGTGGGCAGGCCACAGGTGTGATGTGGAGCAGACCATCACAGAAGAGGCAGTCGTGCCAATGTTGCTGCAGTACACCGTAGAAGTCACTGGCAAGAGGGCATGACAGGAACGGGGCTGTTTCCAGCATCGGTCGCTATGCTGAGAGGATCCCCCAAGGTGATGGAGCCATGCAGGGGCCGATTCCACTGGACTGGTGAACCAACTGTCCTGGGAAGCTGTAGAATTTTCTTTCAGTGGTGAGTCGTGTCAACACAGCGTGAGACAGTCCTCAACCACAGTGGTTTCTTTACCAGCAGATGCCAGGGACTAGAGCATCTAGCCCAAAGGGAGGTTTTGGCAATTGCAATGTCTGCAGGGGCTCCGGTGTTTCTTGGAGGCCTTACAGGTTTCAGGAAGGACAGCAGGTCCCAGTTGTTGAGTCTTGTTGTAGTTGGTATGGTTTGCGTCGTTTTTTTCTGCAGCAGGGCTCAGTTCCTGGTCTGCAAGTGATCTTATTCCATCGTCTTCTTTAGGTCAGTCGAATCTGAAGTCAGGTTCTTGGGGGGCCACCTAAATTCAGAATTTAGGGGCATTTTTGGGGGAGGTCGGGTAGTAGCCAATGGACTATCTATCTGTATGGTGTCTACACCCTCTTTATGTTCACCCTACATGGGAGGTGGGCATACCCTGACTTCTAATTGGCTACTATCCCCATCTTCGAGATAGCAGATTGTGAAAAGTGGGGACTACCTCGTCTGCCCCACCTGAGGGGTGGTACAAGGGGAGGTCGACCCACCTCCTATTTTACCTAAGTTCCTCACCAGTCCTCCTGCCTAAAGTGGAGCAGTACGGGGGGCTCGCCATCTGCTTCTAACAGCAGAGGCTGAGGGGCAGGGTTCAAAGGCGGCATGTCCTTTGAAGTTCCCACTTCTGCTGAAGCAGATCCTGCAGGGGGGAGGTGTGGCCATCTCCACCCGGAGCAGGCATTGTTTCTGGATCCGGAGAGCTCTGGAGTCCAGAAACATGTCTGGAGATGGCAGACTGGCTAGACCTAGACAGAGACAACACCAGCGTTGGGTAGGTTTCAGGGGATCCTCTAGCAGGGTCTCCTGTGTTTATTATTAAATCCAATACTGGCATCAGCACAGATTTATTAAGACAAGATGTTTGGTACCAAACATCTTAGAAATCAGTGAAGCCATCATGGAGCTAGGAAACTCGTGTTGATGAGTATCTAGCCCATATATGCTCTATGGTTTCCCTGTTCACTTACAACATCTAGAATGGACTGGATCTTGTAGGGGCCTATCTGATCATGCTGATGGGCCCTCACATAGGGTATAGTGCACCCTGCCTTAGGGCAAAAGGCCTGCCATAGGGGTGGCTTACCTATACCTTATGGAGTGCAGGGCTGTATGCCATGTCGACTCTTTGGTCTGTCCTGCACCTGGACGCGCGGCTTACGATAGAAGCACCACTGGATCTGGGTGAGGGGTCCCTAGGGCACCTCCTTCTGTCCTCATGCTCTGACTACTGGGGGTACCTTTTACTGGGGCTTATAGAGGCAATAGAAATTGTCAATAGTCAAATAGGGAGCATTAGAGGGAAATATAACAAGAATGCCCTCCACTCACGTGCTACACAAAATAACAAAACCTGGTTATAGAGAACACGTAACACTACTAGAAAACATTCTATCACACAGGTATTGTGTATTACTCCTAGGTAAGGCTGTGCTCAGTTATCTAGTCATGCCCACCCATCTGTGTTCCTCATTGTTGAAAATTCCACCACCCACATAAGGTCACCCACCCATCAACCAATAATGTCAAAGAAAAAATGTGAGATGGGTCAGAAAGTGCCTCACATAAGCACTATCCATGGAGCTACTGGTTGGTACTCACCAGCTTGCTCGTTCTGTCATCATCAGCACTTTCTTGACAGAAACAAAAATGAGACCTAACTCCTAAACTAATGTGAAAAATGAGGTGAAAAAGAGAGGTGTAAACAATGGTGTCATCTATCTACCATCTAAGCCCCGTAGTGTGAAAAAGGAGTAAACTAATCTCCCCATTAAAATCGAGTTGTGAACAACTATCTCACACATTCTTTAATTTAACAGTGTCCAGTTGAGGATCTGAACGCGGTTTACCGGGCTGGTGGTATATGTTTTTTGCTGCCTTGAGCTACGTCGGGGGTGGCTACCCTTTGGGTCGCCTTCCGGTGAGTTGCTGGTAGGAGTTCACCTGGCAACCACCCGGTCCATTGCATCATTGAGGTGGAGTTGCGTCCCTGTGCCCTGACGAAATGGCCGTAAAGTTTTAGGGCAATGAAACATGTTGGCCGTTCAATTTAAAATGGTCTAAAACATGCTGTTTCTTTTAACTGTGTGTACACTGTTAAATTAAAGAATGTGTGAGATAGTTGTTCACAACTCGATTTTATTGGGGAGATTAGTTTACTCCTTTTTTCACACCAAGGGGCTTAGATTGTAGATAGATGACACCATTGTTTACATCTCACGTTTTCACCTCATTTTTCACATTAGCTTAGGAATTAGGTCACATTTCTGTTTCTGTCAAGAAAGTGCAGATGATGACAGAACGAGCAAACTGGTGAGTACCAACCAGTAGCTCCATGGATGGGTGACCTTATGTGGGTGGTTGATGAATTTCTAACAAAGAGGAACACAGATGGGTGGGCATGACTAGATAAGTGAGCACAGCCTTACCTAGGAGTAATACACAATACCCATGCGATAGAGTTTTTTCTAGTATTGTTACGTGTTCCCTATAACCAGGTTTTTTTATTTTGTGCAACAGAAATTGTGCCAATCATGGTACAGTTTTAGGGAAGGAGATCTTGCAGGGACTCAGTGCACTTACAGTTCAAAATTAGACATCAGACAAAAAGTGGGGGGTTAACCATGTCAATAAGGCACTTTCTTACATTGAATATGAGAAGGAGCTGTTGATTAAGACACCTCAGCCATCAACAGCCACTAGTAAAACACACAGCAGTCAAACACAAACATTTCATTGACATCACTACATTCTGTGATGGAATACAATTCATAGAGAACAAACTAAATGGAAGGAACAAAGAGCAAATATTAAATGAACCAAATAAACATAATATAACTTTAAAGGAGTTAAACTTGCATTTATTGAGATTACTTACTTGCATAGTTATCAAGATAACATGGACATTTGCACAATCTGGAACATTTTTAGTCTACAGCATTACTGATAACAGCACTGCAAATACTAGCATCATGTACATATTTGTCTTTTCCTTCTTTATCATCTGTTAGTGCTCCAGAGTTTTTTTAACCAAATACCTCAATGCAGCTATTGTGCCAGATCTTACCATCATCAGTTTTGACATAACTTTTTAAATGTCTTTACCACCTTGAAGGCCTTTGAGGCCACCAGTGCCATAATCTTGACCTAATTGCCTATAATGACATATGCTTCTTTCACACCATTATTCTTGTCAAAATACACCTTTCTTTTAAACTGTAATTCCAACTATCTCTTTCCAATGACCCACCTCATTGAACTTCATACCTTTTCCCCAACTCTTTAACCCTGAATAAAGGATAATACTAGGCGATCTTCATTTTCCCATAGAAGAATGTGGGGATAGCTGGCATATAGTGATTCTTTGTTGTATTTATTTATAAAAATCTAAAATATTTACACTGGTGTGAGAAGTTGGCCTGGTATATGCTGTTCACTAATTAAAGTGGACACCTTGCACCAGTACAATTCGACTCTTATGGTAGGTAGGTTTAAGACAACCTTTATAGAAAGATATCCTAGTGGTAGCTGTGGAGAGCAGCCTTCAGGCTAAGTCTTGGAGGAATGTAAAGCAGTTTGTTTTACCACACAATCTCTTGAATCACCAAATGAAAAGACACCACACAGGTATATATATCAAATATATATGTATTTATTACTAAACAACTCTCTACTAATCTCTTTATGAGATTCGAAGTCAAGAACATATGTACAAATCAAATGTTATCAAAAATAAGTTAGCACAAGTAAATATCACAATCTTATCTTGGCTAGACCGTGGTCTAGAGCACATAGAATCGAGGGACCCCAAAGAACCACCCCAGGTAGTTGTAGGAGACCCACAGGGGACGGACGCGGTGTTCAGACACTGGTTCGAGTCCTGTACGAGTCTATGCGAGAGAACGCGATTGAGTTATCAATGTTACAGGTCCCTGGCGTGTTCGAGGCGAACACACCGATCGGTCAGTACGAGTCGAAGGACGCAGATACTGATGGAGTTACAAGGGAGTTGGACGCGATGTGTCTAACACAGACGCGAGCCAGTGCGATAATCGCACGGGGAAAATAGGAGTTTTAGGGCACTTCTAGGGTAGCTACAAGCAAGCCACTTACAGGGTAAGTAGTTCTAGGGCCCACACCCACAGGAGCACTGTAGTGCTGAAGTTACCTCACACAGGGGAGTCGGGTGCATAGGTGTCCTTTGGTGTCGGGTCGCGGCGTCGTTCTCAATGGGAACCAATGAAGACTTGCTGCTTGCGACGACAGAAGAAGTGTCCGTTGGAATCCAAGCCTGGATTCGGAAGGAGGAAGACCTGAAAGCAGAGGGGACAGTGTTCACAGTCACTTGGCAGTGACTCTGGGCAAGGAAGAGGAATGCCCACCGTCGTCGACAGCTTCGGGTCGTTCACGGGTGACTTGACTCTTCGACCACGTGGTCCAGGCAGTGTCGATGATGACCAGGAGCTGGATTCAGTGTGTCCCACAACGTCTGCAGCTTACTGAGGTGTCGGCGACTCGATTGGAGCCAACAAGCCTTGGTAGCAGCAAGTCTCATGGTGATGAGGAAAAGTCAATGGTGCAGACCAACAAGGTCTGGGGGACTTACCCAGCAAGGGTATGTCAGGGCAGGCCTGGAGAAACCAGGGGAGCCCTTTGGTTTCGTTGACAAGTCTTCTGGGGACCCACAAGCCGGCTGGCAAGGGATCGCGAAGACGCCTCGGGAGGATCCACTCAACAGGGGCCCACGGTCACTCGGGACGGTGTAGGCCTCTGATCTTCGGAGGGATTCTTGTTAGAGGCTGGGACCACACGTAGTCCAAAGCACAAGTTCGTAGAACGTCGTGAAGGGGTTGCACTCAACAATAGTGCACGGTACCCAGGGGCTGCGGTTCCTCGTCGCTCGTGGGCGTGGGGTCCACTTGCCTTAGCTTTGCTGGGGACTCACGATGGCCTTGGAGAAGTCAGGAAATCCTCTTCCTGGGCTGCAGGGACTTCGGGCTCCGGCGGGAGCGGCGTAGTTTTCGACCGTCGTTGTAGTTTTTGGTGCCTGCCAAGCAGGGGAGTCACTCCTTGACTCCAAGGGAGATTCTTCAGTCTTCCAGAGTTAGTGGAACGTCGAAGGTCCAGGATTCTTCTTTAGAGCGTCGTCCAGGGAGATCTGGGTTGCAATGCACAGGTTCCCCCTCTTATACTAAAAAGAATGGAGGGACTAGCTCTATGACCCCACCTATGGGAGGGTCAGGGGAGGGGTGGCTACACCCACTTCCCTTTGTCCAGTTTCGCGCCAGAGCAGGGGCAGGTAGCCCCTGAGCTGGTTTGAACTGGCATATGCACAGAGGAGCCTTCTGCTCCCCCAGTGCTGGACTTCAAAGCACTCTAGGAGTGCACCCACCCAGCCCCAATACACTAAACCCTGTCTGGGAGGTGGTCACACCCCTTGGGACAGGATACCTATTGTTGGGCCTCCTCCACTGCGAGTGTCGGTCATCAGCAGGAGGGCAGCCCAGTGTTCAGTGACTGGTGGCATCCATTTTGTGATGCCAGGGCTCTTCAGGATTCTACCGCGTTTCCACAGTAGGTACATGTCTATCCCTCTAGAAGGGTGGAATGCTACCCCCGCCGCCAGAACTGGCGGGGGTAGTATTCCAAGATGTTTGACACCAAACACGACATGTTTCCGTGCAGCCATCCCAAAGTTAGCATTTAACGCGAGGTTATAATGCGCTTAAGAGTATATGGTCAGGTTGCACTACAAACAGCATCAGAGAACGGTCTCCGAATGCTGCAGAGGGGCTCTGCTCATGCAGGGGCACCCTCTCACATAGGAACCAAGCACTCTGCCTTCAGGATTGATAAGGCCTGCCATAGGAGTGACTTATAGGTTTATATGTGTGTATCTATGTAGTGATATAGGTAGCCTATATCACAGTAAGGGGTGCATGCACCACCTTACCCAGGCTGCAGTAGCAGACCTGTGGTGTCAGATTTAGTCTGCTTCCCAGGGGTGGCATAATACATGCTTCAGCCCCTGGTAGGCCTGTGAAGTACCTATGCCCTTGGTACCTAAGGTACCATATACTAGGGACTCATAAGGTACCACAGTATCCAATCACTAGTGCACCTAGAGTGCACTCCAAGTCGTTTAGAGAGAACAGAGAGGCTGGGGCCCTGATTGGGAGGGTCCCAGCCTGACTATAGCCAGAAACCAGTGTAAACATCAGAAAAAAAGTGGGGGCAACATAAGAGGCAGATCCTACTCTCCTACACAACCCCCCCCCCCAAACGCAGGGACACTAAACTAACCTTGACCAGTTGAGTCTTCGTGTTCTAAGTGGAAATACCTTGAGAGTCCATCTGCATTGGCATGTTGGGTCCCAGGTCTATGTTCCACTGTATAGTCCATCCCCTGTAGGGAAATGGACCACCTCAAAAGTTTTGGGTTTTCACCTTTCATCTGTTTAAGCCATAGGAGGGGCTTGTGGTCAGTCTGAACTATGAAGTGAGTGCCAAACAAGTATGGCCTCAGCTTCTTCAGGGCCCACACCACAGCAAAGGCCTCCTCTCTATAGCTGACCAACGTTTCTCTCTAGGGGTCAGCCTTCTGCTAATGAAAGCTACTGGCTGGTCTTGACCTTCATCATTCAGTTGAGACAGTACAGCTCCCACACCCAGCTCAGAAGCATCTGTTTGGACAATGGACTTTTGGTGTAGTCTGGACTCTGTAAGATGGGGGCAGTGCACATGGCCTGCTTTAGGTCTTCAAATGCCTTCTGACAGCTGGCTGTCCACTGAACCTTTTTGGCATTTTCTTTGAGGTTAGATCATTCAAGGGGGTCACTATAGATCCATATCCCTTCACAAACCTCCTATAGTACCCAGTCAGGCCTAAGAAGGCTCTCACCTGTGTCTGGGTGGTGGGAGCAACCCATTCCATTATGGTTTGGATTTTGCTCTGTAAAGGCTGAACCTGGCCTCCACCTACAAGGTGGCCCAGGTACACAACCTGACTCTGCCCTATCTGGCACTTAGTGGCCTTGATAGTGAGGAGTGCACCCACCCATCCCCAATACACTAAACCCTGTCTGGGAGGTGGT